>JAAEAF010005877.1:0-90942 GCA_011037195.1 Triatoma infestans
ATTCTTTGTTGTATCTTGGATGAGAGGGTGCGTATCACTAATTTAAAGGGTGTTTGTATCTGCTCGGACAGCCAAGCTGCGTTGAAGGCGCTTAGTTCATGGGTCTTCACTTCCAGATTGGTGTTGGAATGTTGTAAAAGACTTGAAGAGCTTTCTTCTCTGAAGGATGTGCTTTTGGTCTGGGTCCCCAGGTCACATGGGAATTTTTGGAAATGAGGAGGTGGATAGGTTTGCCAACTTAGTCGCTTCTCTCCCTTTCATTGGTCTCGAGCCTGCTGTTGGGCACATGTCTGTCAGGCTTCCAGACATGGATGACCTCGCAGCACTCATCCTTATGGTGTCTTTCACGGACCTCACTCGGGCATCTGGTTGGCTTCCTCAGCATTGTGGCTTAAGGAGACAACTCTATTCAATGGGGCTCATGCCCCCCACTTTTATAGAGTCTGTGAGACGGAGGAGGAAACACCCGTGCATCTCATGACGGATTGTTGGGGCTATGAGGAGATTAGGTTTAGGACCTTTGGCCGGTTTAAACTCAAAGGGGAGCTCTTAAATTTAAATAGAGTCCCTTGGATGGAGAGGGATTCGGACAGGGAGTATTGCCAGGTGTGTAATCTTCGGCAGCCTGAGACTCTTTATCACTTTCTTGGGGAATGTCCAGCATTTGTTGACTCGCGAAAAAGGTTCTTCGGCTCTGATCTCATTTCTGGTAGATTTATTGTTGAATTGTTTTCCACCTCAGATCGGTTATTGCTTAAATTTGCTCGTCATATTTGGGGCACAAGAAATTTAAGATTATCAAACTAAATATTGTATGTACTCTTCACATAATGAATGTACACTTTTTTAAACAGTATAATTCAGAGAATTTAATAAAAAAAGTTTTTTGTCTCTTTTTATTTTTATGTTATTTTATTAATTTCTTTTTCTATATATTTTTTATATCTGTATTTTCTTTGTTTTTTGTGTAAAAGTTTCCTAATTTATATTTTACTTATTACATTGTTGTAAATCTTTTAATTTTTTTCTTTCTATTAACTTTTCATATTTTTTTTTTCTACTTACATTTACTTCAATTGCAACTTTGCTTCAATTACAAATAGTAATTTTATTTTTGTATGTATTTATGATATTGTATCTAAGACAAACTCCGGCAGACGGCTTTAGCCATGCCTATTGTACTTATTTTTATATATCAGTTTTTGTATTTATTTTCTTTTGTATAATAAAGTACTATTTAAACTAAAAAAAAAAAACCTTTGGCCGGAATATGATATCAATAGAGGATCTTAAGCTATGTCCTTTTAAGGTTTTGGACTGATTTTTTCGGTCCGTGGTAAAACTTAGATGGGTAAAACCTGGGCTTGGACTTCTGTTCCAGACCCAGTAGTTGTTATTCTTTAGGGGTAGCTATATGGGCCCAGGGAGGCTTTGGATAGCGTAGGGTTTCGCCCTCCCCCTTCTTGAATAATAATAATAAACTTGCTATTTCATCGCTAATTTAAGGCTTTATCACTTTTTTTTTTTTTAAAGGCACGTCAACATCTATGGTCATTTGCGCCCGGAGCCTTTTTCGTGCACTGCCGACCTCTGGATAGTGTTCTCTCCTTACAGACAACACTGCCCATCACCGGACAGTGAGCTCCTAGAAAAAGAAAATCTAAGGGTAGCATGGCTGGATTCGAACCCGTGATCTCCGCGTTGCTAGTCCACTACGCTAACCTCTTAGCTAATCCCTTCCCTTTTGTCACTTATTGTACTATAAAGATATATTTAAAGCATTGATAGAATTCCAGATTTTAAGTAAACAGGAAATGTGACTTTACAGAACTTTTTCGGTGAGGTTTTGATTTTTTTAGGGGGGGGGGGATTTTTTTACAAAGGACTTCGTCAATTTGCTTTACATACGGAATAAACGTATATATCGGAATATAATCGTGCTGTATCTTTACAGCACAGATATAAATCGTATTACATTTAATTGAAACATATTTTGTCTGATATCAGTAAAAATCCCCACTCCCTCTGCATTTGCAAGTAATAATAATGCCAACTAACCGTTAATAGGGTGTGTTTAAAGAAAATTTATTGTAATTATTACAATTCTAATAGTGGCCGTAAAACAAAGTTGTCGTGCTGCATTCCGTGTAAAGAAAGATGGTAGGGTATATATTTTAGCACGTCATTGAATGACGTCCCCCCTCTCCTAGCCTCTCATCATAAAGTAAATTTTATATCGCCAGTTTAAATTTAAGCCTAACACACAAGTCCTCCAGAACTGCAAAATCCGGAACTTCCCGGTTTATATCTGTGCAATACGCATTCACAGTTCAGATAGAAAATAAATTTCGAAAATTTTATTCGATCTCAGTACGTCCTTTACAATACAAGAGCAAACTAAGAGAATGTAATATGGTTCATTATGCTGTTCCGTTTCAGGAGAATCCTGAACTTGTCTCTCTAAAACTACTCCAACGGATTGTACATATTTTTAAATTTGGTTCACTTGACTGTACGCAGTCACCACAGAATATGAAAGAAACATTGTTCCAAAAAAATATGATTATTTAAAGGTTTTTGTGGCATAACTTGACTTATAGGGTTTAAAAAAAAAACCATAGTTAAACGTGGGTGAACAGAATGATTGTAATGTCATTGTCTTTTACAATATGCTCATATAAAACCAACAATAGTTTAGCAATAAATCATCCAAGTCTGTTTAGATTATGATCGATCGATACATGAACCACATTTACTAATGTGAAATTATAAGGAAATTTGTATCGATCTCGCCCAAACTCTCTTTTATATCAACAAAAGAATGCTTTTATTATATTATACATAAAAAAAGAAGGGGAAAAAAAAAAGATAACCAATACAGGGATATTTTTTACTTGTTCAACATGTAGTGGTTGGTAAAGAGTGCACACAGCTCTTGGCCGTGAAGTTAGGAAGAGGAGCGTATGAACAGCGGTAGCAGCGCTGCGCAATGTGTGTTTGCGTGTTTGTGTTTGTGTATGTGTATGCAGCAGGTTGTCGGCCTCCTCGCAGTGTGTTGACGTGGTTGTTGTTGTTGTTGATGATGAATATAACAACAGTGGCGGTGGCAGGTGTAGAGCATGAAGTGTAAGGATATCCTGGAGGTCAAGGCCCTGTTAGCGCAAGTGCAATGCACTCGCGAGTCCTCGGGGGCTGCCATCGCCCGGCTGTTCTGTTCTATCTCTCTCTCTTTTTCTCCCTCTCTCTATCCTTGCTCTCGCTCCCTTCCGCCCTTACTGTAGATATCCACATTTTCTGTAAATCAATATATATATATATATAGCAATTTTCTCTTTTCTTGTTTTTTTAATTCTCTAATAAATTGTAACACTGTGTAATAATCCCCCACTTCTTCCCGTATAACCGAATACTGCGTGAAATTTCCATTTAAATTCCATGTAAAAAAAATTCAGAAATGAAGCACTGTTCTCGATTTACTCTTACTGCAATTAATAGAATTATAAAAACTGAGTTTAAAGTTGAGATAGTGGGGTTACAAGTGCCTGCCCAATGGAGGTATAGAACAATCTAGGACTGGTATAGTTTAAAGACAATCTTTGGAGCCATTTTACAGAAAAGATTGCGGAAAAAACATTCAGTCAAGAAGCAACTTCCGGTTGAAGGATGGATTTTGTTCGAAATCTTTATGTCAGCCTAAACGGAATACCAAATTTGAGCTTCCTGGGATTTCTGTTTTGTTCAGATAGACTGAAAACTTGAAAACTATTAGTCTAGAAGACAGTGCCAATAATATTTGAATAAACCTAAATAATATTTGAAATTTAATGTCCGTCACAATTTTCTCAGAAATCATTAAAATAATTCTTTCCAAAGAAAAGTGTTACGTTTATAATATCTATGCATTTAGTAGCCTAACCAAGTTTAATGAAAATCGTTATAGAGGCGTTTCCAAGAAAATTCTAAAACATTCAATAAATATATCCAGTAAAGGAGCACTTCCGGTTAAACTCTTTTCCTAACAATGCTTCTAATGCACCTTGATATTATATATAGATGGTAGAATCTTACAGCTTAACTTTGCTGCTTCCGCTCCCAAATAAGCGTAATAGGCAAGTGTATACGTATACAAAGTTTACAGAAAATCATTATAGCCATTTTTGGAGAAAAAAAGGATGGGTGTGTGTTAACAAATGATCTCAAAAACGAAACATCGTAAGAAGAGCTCAAACTAGGTAATCCATTTAGATACCACCATCGTATCTGACACGAACAGTTCGATCAACAATAATTGAAAAATACATTGTTTAGTCTCACTTCTGGTCACTTGCAATCCTTCAAATTTGAAAACTGCTCGGAAAATTTTCTTCAAAGTTTGTACACTTTCTACATATTTATTGTCCATTCATTTTTATTTGATAATTATACCCTTTAAAAATTAATTTTTGGACGGGGTTTCTGGAAAAGCGGAGGCTTCATGTTCCCCCACAAATATGGGGCTATACAAAGAGGTTTTTCCAAAGCGATAATTAAACAAAGAGGTTTTTCTATATCAAGGGGAATCCTAAAATAGATAAAAAAATATTGTTAAGAACTAAATTTGGAAAAACTTGTTTTGAGAGCCTCTGAGAATAATATGTGTGTGTGTTTGTTAACAAATGATCTCAAAAACGAAACATCGTAAGAAGCTCAAACTAAGGTATTCCATATAGATACCACCATTGCATCTGACATGAACAGTTCGATTAAAATCAACCGGAAATGCGACTTTACTTTAGAATGCTTATCTTGCTCTTTACTTTTTGGCGATTTTTTTTTAAAACAAATGCAATGATTTTTTTACCTGAGAAAGTTGATTTTTTGGGGGGTTGTGGGGGGAACAGTAACGTTGAGCTTTAAGCTTTAAAATACGACTTCCGTTTGATTTTTATTGTTCTACCACCTATAATATTATATTAATACCTATTAGAATTATTTCTAGAATTCCAAATTTGAAGCAAATCAGTTAAATCGGAAGTGCGACTTTACAGAAAAGGTTTTCTAAGTTTATTTAGAATTTTCTCTATAACTGTCCCAATGATTTCCGTGGAAACTTGTAATCTCAAATCCATTGATATATACTTATTGCTTTTATTTATTACATTTTTCTTTCTACTTGTTATACCCCCTCCATTTCATTATTAATATTTATTAGGATAAATGAGTAAATTTTGAAATATAGAGAAAAGTTGTCATTTAACAGCGCTAAGTGAGATATAAGTAATAAAAATACTCCTAATTTCACACTTGCTTTATTTTCTTTTTTTATGAAAGGACTTCATTCCTTTTTATTGACTTTCTTTATGTGAAATATTCTTTAGCAATTTAAAATTGTGTTGTTGAAAGTAAAGAAGTTTTATCCTTAATATAAATCAGCTTTCCTTCAGGATAAATATTATCGCAAATTCTTTTTTGCAAAACATTGATATTTCTTGAGTTTCCACATTATGGCGTCTTCCCCAGACTGTTCATAAAATGATTTCAAAACATTTCATTTATAAAAAAATTATAATCCAATTTTTGTTTTGTTTAGTAATAATCGATTTTTTGTTCATTAATCTGAAATTTAAAAAATAAAAAACATATCAACCTTGGCATTTTACAACAAAATATCAAACAGAATGAGAAAATTAGCAAAGCTATAGTTTAATTAATAAAAATAAATATTAATTGATTTATTTTTATTAAATAATTAATTAAACATTTTTTTTTTCTTAATCACAATTTGCTTTTGCTATATTTATTAAGATACTAATTTCCATATTTTATCCAAACTTAGAATTATTACTATATTGTAGGCCAAAATGGCAGCCACTATACTATCCAGTATTGAAACACTGGCTGAATACTTAGAGGTAAACTTAAAGATATCATAATAAAATATTACAAAAATAAAAAATATTATTAAATTTATAAATTTGCAATTAAAATTTCAATTTTAACGAAAATAATTGGAGCCGTTATGTAATAATATTATCTTCCGGTTCATATATTTTGTTCGACCCTTTCGAGTCGTGAACGGGTTGGTGGGTGTCTCTAAATAGAATATCAAGTCATGAGTGTTTTTGCAATTTTTTGGTTTTAAGATATTTTGTCAAAAAAAATACATATGCAAACATACACAGTTTCAGTGTTTTATCTTACTCTTAGTAGGGGAGAGGAAGTAATGCGATCGTGTCACATTTTCGAAATTGTGTTTTTATCGGAAATACATATTTTTGGGTCCTCTGAACACGAAAAAATGTTTTTTAGCGAATGGTCTGTATGTGTACATTGTGTGTTAACACAATATCTCAAAAATGAAAAGTTGCAGGAAGCTCAAAGTTAGTATTCCCCGTTTAGGTACTACCACCCGCATGAGGCACGAAGATTTCGGGCAAATTAATCGGATTCGTTAAAAACGGCTCCAGTGTTTTATTTTAAACCTCATGTTTAAACCATTAAATCATTGTGTTTAAGATGTGTACAAAGTCAAATCTACTGCCATCTAGAGAATGATTGAGGCTTCTTTTGGTGCCCATGTTTTCCTTTGAATAGAGTCATCTGTAAAAATGTAATGATTTTTACGAACAAAAATGCGTGTTCTGTGGTGGATAGCTAGAATTGCGAGTGGATAGCCGTACAAGGTTGAAAACTCTCGTTATTGAGGAATTTCCTTGCTAGGTGCCTTAAACTTGCAGGACCTTTAAGCCACAGGATTTATTCATACAATGAGAGCGTTTAAAACTTCAGTTTCAATCTGTAACCAGCCATTAAGATCTTGCAGCACATGCAGTAGCAGTCAAACTTGACTTTTCAAAGATATCAGCCATTCCAGGCACGTCTTTAACCATCTTAAATTCTTCCAAAAAAAAAAAAAAAAAATCAGTAAGAGTCAAAGTTTGTACATAAACATATATGTTTATTTGAAATATAACTTCTTTAATTCACTGCAGTGCGCTGTATTAAATACTGTATATGGTGAATATAAAATTCAGGACTGTAAAAATATGTACCGGAAGTGAACGAAATACCTTAACCATTTCCTTTTAAGATGTTTGTGCAGCAAAAAATACAAAACCTTTTTTCGATAAATTCGTCCTGCTCAAAAAGAAATAAATATAATGAATTTTTATAATTAGCGTTGCAATTAAAACGGAAATACTTTAAATTACATTGTTTACACACAGATGCTATTAACGGTTAAAAGACAAAACGGTTTATATCCTGTTTAAAAATTATATTTACTTTTTAAATATTTAAAAACAATTAATGATTATACATTTATTTGTTTTATTGGTATAAACAAACATAAATTCGATATTTGGATAATCATCATGTATAATTTAGAATTGCAATCCTTATTTATTTGTTGAATATGTGGATGGATCCGCAATGCTGGATAACATCTGGGTATTTTATCCGTCGTAGCATGCATATTTATTTTCTTCCTGACCAGTTTCGGATTTTCATCCATCGTCAGAGCAAATTCACCAAGTTCATCGTAGAGAGTTCATTTCAACATAATGTTTGTGTTACTTGTTACTCACACTTGTAGGTTGTATAAGGTGTGAGTAACAAATAACAGAAACATTACGTTGAAGTGAACTCTCTACACGAACTTGGTGAATTTGCTCTGACGATGGATGAAAATCTGAAACCGTTCAGGAAGAAAATAAATTATGCATGCTACGACGGATAAAATACCAGACCTTATTTATTTTTGCCATATTTATTTATTATTGCTGCTACAGATATTTAGATGCCCTGTGATTACGAAAGTATGTTCTGGCTCCTGTTCACTCCCTCCGAGTGTGTGATGTATGAGATCACATGACACAATATCTCAAAAACGAAAAATCGTAAGAAGTTCAAACTTGGTATTCTGTTTAGGTACTACCACTGCATCTGACACGAATATTTCGGACAAAATCCATCAACCGGAAAGGGCGACTTTTCTGAATAGTGTTTTTTTTTTTTTTTTTTTTTTTTTTTTAGTTTTTCGAGATTTTTCGCAAAAAACGGCTCCAGCGGTTTTTTTTAAACCTCGTTTATACTTTATATTGTGTCAGCATTGAGATTTTATTGTAGGTATATATTAAAAATTAAATCTTAATTTATTATTTATATTTTTAAAAGTTACTAGTTTTGTTTTATAAGGTCAATTTTCAATTCTGAATAGTTGTCTTTCAAATTTATGTTTTACCATTGAGATTATTAATTTTTGTAAATAGTTAAATTTGAACAAATGCTTATAATTTTTCACCTTCTTTTTCCTTTTATTTTTTATATTTTTAATTTTGTTTTTTTGTATTTATTTATTTAATGTATTTATATGTAATTAATTTTATTATTTGTAACCAGAACTCCATTTGTATGGGGTATTTCCCAGAAAACAAATAAAAATCTATTGTATTCTATATAGTTTATATACAGGGTGTCCCAAGGTATATGGATGACTTTTTATCAGAAACTAACATAGCTAGAAAAAACTAAAAAATATGTGTCCCCGTAGTAGTTTGTTAGAAATCAAATTTAATTTGCAATTTGTTTGGTGCTTTCATAAGCGAGATACAGGCACCAACTTCATTTTCTCAAATGGGGAGGTGTGGTTTTTATTTAAGAAATAGATTCCTCTATTTTTTGTAAGAAGATGCATAGACATGCTCTTTCCTACCTGTCGTACTTTACGGCCAAAGAATATGCATCTCTAATGGTGGAGGCCAGTTCGAGCAAGATCTGTAATTAATGAGGAGTAAAATTTATAATAAAATAGTACTTTTCTTCTATTCAATAAAAAAAAGAAGTTATAACATCATTTTGAAATTTCTTATAAGAATCATGTTTTCATTCATAACTTGAAAAAATCAGCTCACAGAAAAAAAACCGTTCATGTAAATTTTTCTAACAAAAAATAGAGGAATCTATTTCTTAAATAAAAACCACATCTCTCCATTTGAAAAAATGAAGTTGGTGCTTGTTGCAATTCTGAAAGCAGCAAATCAAAATGTTTGCTTCTGGAAGCAGCAAATTAAATTTGGATTTTTCTTCATTTTTTTTAGTTGTTTTCTAGCTATCTTAGTTTCCGATAAAAAGTCGTTATCCATATACCTTGGGACACCCAGTATACGTCAATTCTTTTCACTTTCATTTGAAACAATTTTACGGAAACATTTATTTTTGCAAGGTGTTCTGGAAGAACAGGGCATTAATTATTCTTCTAAAATACCATATTAATATAGCATATAGTTCTACTGTTTATATAATATTAATATACATTAAAAGTGTTGCTAGAATTCCAAATTTGAAGGAAATAGTTAAACCGGAAGTACGAATTTACAGCATAGGTTTTTGAGTATTTTGGGAATTTCTCGAAAACTAGTATAACGAATATTACAGTGATTCACAGTTTTTTCTGTGGAATACATAACTTCCCCCTCCCTCAAAATGAATTCTCTTAGAATATGTTTCAAACCAAAGTGATAGGTTTCTTTATATGAATAGTTTGTATAAGCATTGAAACCTGTCGATGTTTTATGAAGAAAATTGCAGAAAACTGAAAAAAAAAGTAAGTAAAAATATACTTCCGGCGAACCGTATTTTTTGTTTTCAACCTCGCACTTTTTGGCAAAGTATTTAATTGCAATTAATATATTATTTAAATGATAGAATTCGGTAATAAATTAAAATAGCACTTAAGAGGAAAAACCATAACCCTGTTCTTTCACCTAATAGCCCTCACATAAATGAATTTTCTGAGGAAGAACGTTTCCAATAAAAGTTATAGATCCTTGTATGTATAATTGATGTTATAAATTTAAAGAAAATCTGGTTGAAAAATTTGATCAGCTAATTAACTTCCTGTCGGATCCCATTGGTGATATCCAAACGGAATATGCCTAGTATTAACGTTCTGCGATTTTTCGTGTGCATACATAACAGACCACTTTTTAAAAACCACTTTTTTTTGGACTCAGTGGTCTTCAAAATTTGTATTTCCGGTGAAATCACGATAACAAAAATTTGACACAATCGCAGTACTTCCTGTAACAATATTTAGAGAAAGTAAAAAAAAAAAAAACGCCAAGAGTTTGATCCAAATAAACATTAATTTCATGCTGTTTTTGTTCAGTAAAAAACAACGAACTGCGACAGGTCCTATTATTAGTGTTATGGAAACCAATTTACTTTTTATTGAAACAGAAAAAAAAAATATGATGGCATTGGGACAAATTATATCTATTATTAAAGATTTTGTGTTTCACTCTAACCAGGAACAAATGAAGGTCAAGGTTGAATCCAGTCAGTAATTTAATGTCAGCGCAGCCCCCCCACCCCACCCCACTCTACGAGAAAAATATTTTATAACATTAAATTACTTTTCAACCAAAAAACACAAGTGTAGTAGCTAAAATTTATATACTACCACTAACTTAATTATAGAATAAAATAAATAAATATAATAAAAAAAATTACAAAGATCACAACTAAACAAAAACTATATATATATAATTATAATAACCGCCTCCCCCCTCTCCCCTGACATAGTACGTAGATAGATAGAAATGTGTGTAAACATTGAGAAACTTGGCCGAAAGAGAGAGTGGAACAGATTGTATATGACCTTGAACATTTCTAAAACATCTGTTTTTATTAATCTTGTTAGTAATTTTGTTTAATCATATGTTAATATTAGTAGCTTGATTCATTAGTTTTTTTGTTATTCATTTACAGTGGTTTTGGGGATTGCTGCGCCTTTAAGCTTGGCAATTTTATTTTGATTTTGATTTTTTTACTTTCTTTTATTCCTAATATATATTTTCATGTCCCCTAGGTCCAAAAAAGTGGTTTTTAGATATTGGTCTGTGTGCGTCTCTGATCAGTAGCCAAAAGTTCAAACTTTTGAAAGTTCAGAGAAAGTTCAAATCTGATATTTGATTCAAGTTCAACCAAGGGACTTGACAATGAGGTTTTCGTCACTATCTATCAACCGGAAGTACTACTTTACTAAATAGTAAAAACACTTTAAGATTTTCTCAAAAACGGCTCTAAAGTATTTCTTTAAACTGGGTATATTAACTATACAATTGTTTTTATCCTATGCCTTGCCTTGCCCGATGTAAGGTGACTTCGGTCATCCAGTGGCGCGCAGCCCAATTCAGTTTATTCTCACTTTGGATTTCTAAAGATTCGCATATAATTTGCAGTGAAACGCAGATATTGAGATGTTCCGCGCTCATGTCCCGTTTCCGCACAATATGCATCTCAGGCTGATCTTGACCCCCGATCCGATGGAGGTGCTTCTGCAGATAGTCCTGGCTGATAATTAACCTGAAATAAGCAACTGCCTCTCTTCTTAGAGTAGTCATCTGTACGCAATTAGTCTGGTCTTTTGATCTCCCATCGCTTTCCAGCGGGTATCTCTCGCTACGGTCCGCCAATGTTTAGTGATAACCTTTTTAATTTCTTTTTTTCGCTGTCAGGTCTGTGAACAGTCCGGCTGCGGCATTTGGCTCCCATCTTTTGCATGCAGGTCAGCCTCATTTTTCCTGGTAAACCTACTATGCCCCAGGATCCATTGCAGGATCATCTCTGCACCCTGGCTTATTACTCGGTGTATAGCTTCTCTGCATTGATTTCCTTCTGTATGATTGCCCTATCGAGACATTTTTTCGCAGCCATCTTGACCGCTGTGGTCTCGCCTCAAAGTTTAAGGCGATTTAACGCCCAGGTGCTGACAGCTGGAAAGAGGATGAGTAGACTCCTGCTCGTGCATTTCTTGTGGTATGTTCTGGTGAACCATGCTTATAGATATGAATCCTCGGAGAAGCCAGGTAGCATTCTGCTATGGTCTTCAACGATATGGCCCTGAACTCTCAAAATGTGATATCTCCGCTTTATTCACATGTACCACCATAATAAAAAAAACCTTTTATATGCGGGCTCCAAGGGGTTTCCGAGGTAACTTTTGCGAAAAATTCTTAGGTTCAAGAGATAGCTCGTACTCATTCTCCAACTTCTTGGTAGCAGCAGTTCTGCTGGGCCTTTAAGTGTTCAATGTCAAAGTTATCTGTATCCCAATTCTCTATGCCCAGTCTTTTGAGTCTTTCGTTCATACAGATGGGCAACATGTCCAGAGACATGGAGAGGATCTATTCCGGTCTGAAACTCCATTGCGGTTTATTCACTATACATACAAAGAGCTACAACTTCAGTTTGAAACATTTCTCTGGGAAAACTCATTTAAGGGCATTTTTTGGGGAAGTGCTTACGTTTTTTCTAAAGTGCCATTTCAGTTTATTTGACAATTCTGTCATCTCAATACGTTAATTAGAATAAATTCCGAGTTTGAAAAAATCGGATGACCGGAAGTGCGTTTTTTATTGTAAAGTATTTTTCAGTTTTCTCCTATTTTCTCTAAAACGGCTCCAACGATTACCTTAAAACTAAGAATGTGATCTACAGATATGAAGATCCATAACTTTTATTTGAAACATTTCTCCCGGTAAAGTCATTTAAGAGGGAGGGGTGGGGTTATTATATTTTCTTCTGAAGTACTATCTTAATTGATTATACAATTCTACCATCTTAACAAAATTAATTAGAAATAAATAAATTGCCAAAATTCCGAGTTGCAAGAAAATTAGTAAACCGGAAGTGCGTTTTTACTGTGTTTTTTTTTCAGTTTTTGCGATTTTCTCCATAAAAACACGGATGAATTTTATTAAATTTTGTATACTAAGTATAAAATATTTCAGTTACAATTCTGTAAACTGCCATAAGAAAATATTGTGTGAGTGTTTACATCAGATTTTGTTTTTGTTATTTGAAAAACCGGAGCTACCGCGATCAAATGTTGCGGACGAAAGCGGATAGCAAACATACTTTACCACAAATTGCTCATATTAACGTTTTAAATAAAATTCAAGCCCAAGAACGGAGATCGAACCCTGTACTATGCAAAATGTCTCAATATTTTGATGCTCTGATATGTCTTCCCTGTAAAGGACATTTTAAGACATTGGCGTATTCTAAGCTATTTAAAAAATTGTACTATAAAATGAATTTTTTTTTTAAATTATCTTTTAAATAAAATATAAATTTATTATTGAATAAAAAGAAGAAAAAAAAAATACTGATAATAGAACCTGATAAAAGATTGTATAATGGCTGTGTACAATATTTGACAAATACACAAATGATAATAGAATACTAAACTGGGCCAGCTCTCTCAAGTTGACAATTCGGTGGACTGGCCTTGACCCCTTGATCGCCTGCTGCTTCATAGTCTCAGTGGTGGTGGTAGTACTTGACATTGCCACCTCCGAGCACCACTTTCATCTGGGGAGCCTTGTTAGGGGGTGGGGGACGACTGTACGCCCACGTTCGACCGTACGGAGACCATTCTCTCTTACTCTCTTTCTCTCGCTCTCTTCAAGCTAACTAACTAACTAAACCCGGAGGCCAACATATATAATACACTCTAAAACAGTCCAGCCACAGTGAGGATAATAGCCAGAGCACTAGAATTGAGGATCTAGGGGATCATTCATTCCCTGTTCCCTGCTGTCTGCCTATAGAAAATTAAATAGTAGATAATTCTATTCCCCTCTTGCCTCATTTATTAATCCTCGCCATAATAACTTTCTTTCTTATTTGTTTAAAAATTTACACACAAAGAACACTTCTTAATTTTTATTAATATTTATTTAAACAATTTTTTTTTTTACGCTTTTATTAACTTAATATTGCGAGAAAATAATGCGAAATATCTCAAATTTTCTAAAATTGAATTTTCATCGCTAGTAAATGTTTGGCGGTCCCCTTTGTTTTAGAAAAATATTTTGTGTCTAAACAATAGGTGCCAAGTAAGTGTGCCATGGACCGAAACAAATGGTAGAAAGGATGGAGCTAAGTCTGGACTAATAAGTAAGGTGGGAGTAAAAAGAAGTTCAATGCCATCAAGTTCTTCAATTTTTTTCTTTAGTATGACGAGAAGTGTGTATGTGTGTGAACGACAGCGGTTATATCTTGCTGGAACAATACTTGTTTACGATTGACCAAAACTGGATAAAGCTGGGCCATTTTTTAGTATATTCTCACTAGTTTTGGCAGTAAAGGTCCCCAAGTTTATGGAAAGTCCATCGGTAACAAATTTGCGATAAATTATTCCTTCGTAGTTCTAGAAAACGCACAACATCGAGTTTTTCTCAAATTGCCCTCTTGTACCAACCGGAAATGCCGTTTGCTCGCCATCCAACCATTGACCAGCTGTCTCATTATATTACCAATAAATTCATTGCTCATCACCTGTCACGTTCTTTTGTAGAAGCGCCTTATTTAAAGAGAAGTTGTATCGATTCTCCTGGCGGATTGTACATAAGTTCATGCGGCAGTGTCCTCATTTCCATTTAACCTTTCCTAAAATAGGGACATGCCCGCTAACGTGGGCCGTTATGACACTGCCAGTTCTGCAGTAGTAAGTAGTACTTGTGGTTGGATTTGACTCGATAGCTTTCCGTAAAGCCTCATCAATGTCACGTGATGGCTGCCTCCAAGCTGTCTTCCTTTCTAAAGTCTTATCACCACTATTAACGCTTTGACACTAACGCCAGGCAGCACGCTGATCAAGGACATCTTCTTCTTCGATATTACATAGAGCACGCATGGCTTCAGCAGCTGTACACTGTTTTTTTTTTCATTAGTGATTAGACGTGAAAATTACTAATATCGTAAGACACCGTTATGTTTTGCTAAAAAAGTTCACAATTGAACTGACACTATTTGGAGAGAACATAATATGTTGGAGCAAATAGTAATCCTAAACACAATATTCGAGCTTCTTTTTTTTTTGCATTTTCGCCATAATATTATAATAATATATTAAACTGTCCCGAGCTTGCTATTGGTGTGTCTTTAGACAAATATCTGTCAAGCTGTCATTACTGGATAGTTTCACAGTATTCATCTCTATGGATGAGCTCAGTGGTTTGTAGGCAGTCTAAGATGCGCATTGAGGGTCCCGGATAGGACTATGTGTGAGATGTTGCTGTGACTTTCACGGATCCCTGTCAGGCATCTGGTTGGATTCCTTATTCGAAATTGATGTTTAAGGAGACACCTCTATGTAATGAGGTACCCCTTTTATACAGTTTGTGTGAGACAGAAGAAGAAACATACATCAATCTTATGACAGATTGCTTGTGTTGTGAGGAAATTAAGTTCAGGATATTTGGTCGAAAATAGGATGCCTGTGGAAGAGCTTAGGCTATTTCCATTTTAAGGTTATGGTCCGATTTGTTTAAACTGTGGTGAATCTTAGATGGATTTTTGTTCTAGACCCCGTGGGGCTTTGGATAGCGTAGGGTTTGGTCCCTATCCACAGACAAATAATAATAATAATAATAACGTAAACCTCTCTTCGTCAGCATTATATTCAATTCTACTCATAATTTTATTTTTTAAATTTTATAATTGTAAACAATCAAAAATTGAAGTATAGTCTATGAAAAATTTGTACACAAAAGTTGAAAAGTTATGTTGATTTTAATAAATTTTCTTATCTTTTTGGCTTTGCAAAAAAAAAAAAGAAAGAAAGTAAATTAGAGCAGAACATTGACCTGGTTCACTGATAACATTGGGAAAGCTTATCGGTATTAATGAAGTTGCTAGTGGTGAGCTGAAGGGAGCAGTACTGACTGATTGTACTATATTATTTAGTTAATACTCTTGTCTGCGACATTTAAATAGAATATCGATTAAGAAATCAAATCTTGTTTTTATTAGCTTTAAAAATACACAATAAATCGATTACACATTTTATGGGCTATGATTCAGTTTTATTTAGCATTAATATACTTTAATGATTTCCCTTTAGTAGATTATACTCTATTTTTATTTTTTAGGATTTTATTATATAATAAAGCGTTCTGATTGGACAGAATAGAATCTGCTAAACTTTTTACAGTCGATTAGGAGGGGGTTACAATAACAAGAGAAAGAAAAAGAAGGATTTATAAATTTCTTGAATATTTGAACCAAATTCGAATCCTCCTTCCATAATAATCTGGTTTGAAAGACTTACATGATTCATGATTGTCTTAAATACGATTATCACAATATATCTTAAACATGGAATTTTGAACTAGACGTTTAATTGGCAGGTCCTCCCTAGTTGGATCATATGTTCCATACCAATTCATATTAAACCAATTCATATGTTGGTAGTGGAGATTATTGTTATTGGTTGTTTTCTCAAAACATAATGCATTATATGGTAGCGCCTTTGTTGTCCCAACAAAATTATAATGGCAGTTTCAGTCTTAACTTTCGAAATCCTTGGTGTCAGATAGCATGATGGTGCCTAAGTGGAATATCAAGTTTACGCTTCCTCTTACATACAACACTCTTTAAAACTATATTTCTCATAATCTGGAGATCTTGTATTTCAGGTGAAAATTGATTCCAACGGTCAAATGTTATTCCTTAAAGCGTTAAGGAGAAAGTTATAATATTACTAATCAAACATCTGGTGTGAAACTTTCACTTTTTGCAATTATAACAATTATTAATTAATATTGAAACTAGGGATTTTTACTAAGCATTTTGTTGGTCTTAGTATTAAATAAAAATAAAGAAGGAGTTGTGGGGGGGGGGATGAAGTTATTGGTTTTCAAGGCTACATTTTATGGCAGCACCTTTGGGGTCAGTTTCTAGCAGTATTTTTCAATGGTAATTTGCGTGTCAGGAGCCTCTTGAAATACGAATTTTTACATATATGTTACGAATTAAAGAAAAAAAAAATCTGGCATGAAACACTCACACGACTTTCTCTTACTGCGAAATGGCAAACTTTCTTCATACTTACAATACTTATTAGTGTTTAAAATGGTCGGCATTTTTATGGAGAAAATCACAAAAAACTGAAAAACCTATTCAATAAAATCGCACTTCCGGTCGTCCGATTTTCTTCAAACTCGGGATTTCAACCACATATTTAATTTTAATTCATATTTAGATGATAGAATTGTGTAATAACTAAAATAATAATTTAGAGAAAACCGTAACCCCATTCCTCTACCCAAAGGGCCCTTAAATGAATTTTCCCGGAGAAATACTTCAAATGAAAGTTGCAGCTCTCTGATGTGTAGTTGGTATTTAAAGTTCGAACAAAATCGTTGGAGCTGTTTTCGAAAAAATCACACTTTTCGATTGATGGGTTTTGCCCGAAATCTTCGTGTCTGATGCGGTGGTAGTACCTAAATGGAATACCAAGTTTGTGCGTCCTGCAACTTTTTGTTTTGGAGATATTTTTTTTACAAACACATACACCCACAGATAAGACCCTTTTCTAAAAACCACTGTTTTGTTCTCAGGGGACCTCAAAACGTGTATTTCCTATGAAAACACAATTTCGAAAATCTGGCGGCACGATCGCAATTCTTCCTCTAATAATAATTAGAGTTTACTCAAACAAATTTCTCTTACTACAGTTTACTTGTGATAAATTTGTTTCCAACTTATAAATTTTACTAAATGTTTGCCAGTTTTCAATTTTCTTATCAATTTCAGTCTAATTGCTTTAAATGAATTTTCTTGGAAATAAACTTCAAACAAAAGTGATAGGCTTCTATAAGTCAAAGCTTGTGTAACAAATTTAATGAAAATCGTATTAAACCGGATTAACTGTTTCGTGAAAACCCACTTCCTGTCAACAGATTTTTTTCAAACTCAGAATTTTCGCAACATATTTAATTCTGATTAATATTATTTAGATGATAGAATTGTTATAATAAACTGAAACAGCCTTTTTAGAGGAAAACATAACCTCACATTTCCCATAAAACCTCTCTTAAATGAATTTTCCAGAGAAATTATTTAAAATAAAAGTTATAGCTCTTAAAATTTAAAGGTTATATACTACATTTAAACAAAATCATTAGTGCTTCGAAAAAAAAAATCTGGTGTGAAACACTCAAACAACTTTCTCTTACTCGTATTCTCAAAATTATAATTGACAAATATTATAGTTTGTGTACCAAATATAACGAAATTCGTCGAAAATTGAAAAAAACAGTTCAGTAAAAGCGCACTTCACAGTTTAATAATTTTCTTAAAACTCGGAATTTTGGCCAACTATTTATTTCTAATTAATTCTAATTTATTTCTAATTAATTTTGTTTGGATGATAGAATTGTATAATCAACTATGATAGCAATTTAGAGGAAGCTGTAACCCTGCCCCTCCCCTAAATGTGCCGTTAAATGAATTTTCCCAGAGAAATGTTTTAAATAAAAGATGTAGATGCATATTTAGTTATATACAAAGTTTCAAGAAAATCGTCGGACCCATTTTTGAGAAAATCGCGAAAAAGTGAAAAAAATCATTGTGTTAAAATAAACGCACTTCCGGTTATCCAATTTTTTCAAACTTGGAATTTCAACAACATATTTAATTTTTATTAACATTATTAAGAAGGCAGAATTGTCTAATAAACTGAAATAGCACTTTAGATGAAAACCTAACCCTATCCCTCCCCCGGAAGTACCCTTAAATGAATTTTCCCGGAGAAATGTCTCAAATAAAAGTAGTAGCTTTTTGTATATGTAGTTGATACACCAAGTTTAAAGAAAATCGTCGTAGCCATTTTTGAGAAATTGCAAAAACGTAAAAAAAAAAAATTCTAGTAAAATGGTACTTCCGGTTGTGGAATTTTGACAAATAAGTTACCGTCAGATCCCATGGTGATACCTAAACGGAATATCAAGTTTCAACTTTCTACGGTTTTTCATTTTTGAGCTATGCTTCACATACATACATACACTACATACATACACACACACACACACACATACACACACAGACCATTTGCTAAAAACCACTTTTTTGGACTCAGGGGACCTCAAAACGGATATTTCCGGTGAAAACTTGATATCGAAAATTTGACATGATTACAATACTTCCTTTTACTAGGAGTAAGAGAAAGTAAAAATGGAAAATTCATTTAGTAAAGGTACTTCCGGTTGAGAGATTTTGACAGATAACTTCTTGTCGGATCCCATGGTGGATGGGATCTTGGGATTCTGTGGTCTTGTGGACCACATTGAATGGCAATACTGAACTTTTTGCAGTTTTTCTTTTTCTAAGCAATACGTTCACCTATATACACACAAACACACAGACAGTTTTCTAAAAACCACTATTTTTGACTGACCTCACAGGTTTATTTCCCGTGTAAACTCGATATCAAAAATTTGACCCGATTCAACAGTAGTTAACGAAAATAGTTAGTTCATATTATCTTAAGTTAGTATTCCAAGTTCAAAGGTAATAATTATCTTTAGAGCAGTTTCCGAGAAAATCCCCCCCCCAAATCAAAAAACTATTCTGTAAAGTCGCACTTCCAGTTGATGGATTTTGACTGAAACTTTCCGTTGTTTGAATACGGCGTATAGTTACTATTTGCTGAAAACGTTTGGTTTTCCTGCTCAGGGAATCTCAGAATGGTTTTTATTTCTGTTAAAAACCCAATTAGGAAAATTTGACAGTGAGAGAGGAAGTAATTATTAATAAAAAGTGAAAAGAGGTAAAAAATCTTGAATAAATATGAAGTAGTAATTAGTGAAGTAGTAAAAAAATGGCAGTATTCATTATTTAAATTATGTGTCTAATTCCAAGTTTAGGTGAATGACCGCGCGGCTAAGTGCTGCGGATCAATAATGTAAATTTGTTTTATAATGTTACTAAATATGTCATTATGAAACAGTGTAATAATTTTAATATAATTAGTTTATTTACACAATTTAATATTATTTAATATCGTTTCTATTTTTAAAAAAGGATTATTCTTTTAAATATAACCACCGGAGAAGTTATTTTTTTTTTTCAGACATATTTTCCGTGATATTCGACCGTGATATTCACTTCATTTTGTGATCATCGACCTCAGGATATCTTGATCGCCCATCATACAGGATATCTTGATAAAACAGAATGATAACGTAGACTTGTACAGAGCAATACATGTACGTAAACTGATTTTGCTTTTCCCTAGGCTAAAGTTTCATTTTCGTGCCAGTCTTGTGTTATCACACTGTTTATCAAGATATCCCTTTGCGAACGTTCGAAACTGGTCGATAAAACTACAGTCAACGGAAAATATCTCCGTTGCTTTCCAGCTCGGCGGACCCAACCATAAAGTTTTTTAAAGTTTCTTTTTTATTTATTCTTTGTTTAAAAGAAACCATGTCTGCATGACTTGCAGATCTAAAAGGGTCCCTGTTGGATGTCTGCGACTCACTTTCTCCTACACATTTCCCTTAGTTCTAAAAGAGGAATTTTCTTAAAACATTACATATTTAACGTAACAGATCTTAACCATTCTACAAGTGGTGAAAACGCATGATCATTGAGAGTGCACTTCACAACGCAGTCTGACGACAAACCCCCTCCTAGAACAATTGTTCCTTAAATTTCGTATACATATAACACTGGTCTACCATTTCCCTCTCGTTTTACTAAATTGAGGACTTTAAAACACTTCTATTTCCGATGAAAATTCAAATTTCAAAACTTTAACAAGATCCTAAGATTTCCTCTCTTACAGCTGTAAGAAGAAATAAAAATGTATTAATATTATTTTTTTATTTAAGGCGTGTCAAACATCAATGCATTGGAGCCTTCTCAAATAAAATAAAATTATTATTTGACTTTAAAATTAAATAAAAAATAAACTCTATCAATATTAAAAAAAACGCACACAAGTCCTATATCTTTTATCGTTTGTATTGGCCTTCTTATTCTGAAATAAAATTTTATAAATAAACTTCCGGGTAAACAGAGTAACAAGGAACTTCCCCATATATATATTTGTATATATGTGTGTATACAACTAATTAATTACAGCCGAGGACGTACAATATTATTAGTTTATCAACATTGAAGAATCATAGACGTCTATAATTGATTTGTCATTCAAATTAAACACATTGAAATTAATTAGGTTTGATCTTTTATCATATCAGGACAGCAATGAATTTTTGCTTTGTTTATATATACTTATATAAATTTATATATTTTAAAACTATATCCTATATATTTATTTGTTATGAGAAAAAACTAATTTACTAAAACAAAAAAAAAAAAGCTAAAAAACAAATCTGTGTGTGACCCCTTAATTTTAATAATATTATCTTGAAATAATTAAACGATTATTAATTGAAAGTAATCAATCAATATTACTTTCTCTCCTCTCTCCAATTAGTCCCGGTCAATTAAATATTCTCCATATTTTGGTACATTTAAAGTGTGATTTAACTGTTTTTTATTTACTTTCACTAATTGCTGTTTGGGAAAGTATTGCAATCATATTGAATTTTCGATATCCAGTTTTCACCGGAAATACACGTTTTGAGGTCCCCTGAGTTCAACAAAGTGTTTTATTTTTTTTTTTAGACAATAGTATGTATTGTATATTTATGAGAACAGCATAGCTCAAAAACGAAAAATCACAGAAAGTTCAAACTTGATATTCCGTTTCGGCATCACTATGGGATCCGACAGCAAGATTCTGTCGAAATTCCTCAACGGGAAGTGACAATTTGCTAAATGTTTTTTTTTCTTTCACTATTTTGCGATTTTCTCAAAAATGGCCGGCTCCGACGATTTTCTTTAAACTTATCATATTAATTATACACATTAAAAGCTACAATTTCTATTTGAAACTTTTCACTGGAAAAATTTATTTAAGAGCAGGTTTTGGAGGAGAAATGGGGTTTTCTTTTCCTCTAAACTATTGTTACAGTTTATTATATCATTCTATTATCTACATAATATTAATTACAATGAAATATGATGTCACTATTCCGAATTTAAAGCAAATTGGTTCACCGGAAGTGTGAATTTACTGATCAGACTTTCCAGTTTTCTGTGACATTCTCCATAAAACACCGACAGTTTTAAACGTTGATAAGAATTATAGGTTTGATGAAAATTTTTCCATTCCAGTAAGTGTTTCACAGCAGAATTTTTTTTTAATATAACCAATAATCCTTCTGAATGAATCAACTGTCAAAAGAGTTATATTTTTATATTCTTTTTAATGCGTAATATTTAATACTAATATCGAGGTAAATATTTCTTTTTATAATAGAATCATCTTTATAAGATTGTTGAGAGTCCCTTATACTATATATAGGGCTCAGTATTAATTTTGGATATTCGTTTAAATATGTGTAAAACATTTTGGTTATTAATTAATTAATTTTGATTATCTTTAATTATTTTTAGTTTTCTTTTAAAACTTTGCTTCCAAAAAAAAAAGATTAAAATAAATGAACAGCAGAGAGGTGTAAAAATGGGCGCAGGGTCGAGGAAAATGGACCCGGAGATTATTGTATTAACTTTACTATAGGTCCGGTTCTCTAATCTAAATACCCTAAATAGGTTGGTAATTGTTTACTGTATCGTATCATTATCATAACATTTCTAATCTTAATCGATATTAAATATCTTTTAAATAATTAGGAGAGTTTCTCTTTTAGGAGAGTTTTCTTTTACTTTTTTCTCTAGAAGTTTTCTGTTAGGGAGGAAATTTTATAGCTTTTTACGATAATCATTTCTAGTTTGGAAGCAGTATAAACATCACCGCAATATAAACATGTCTGTCCGTGTGTGTGTGTGATACTTAAACGTAATTCTAGTAAGAGGTGGTAATTAATACTTATACTGAAACAAATCTGATACGAAAAATTACTCACACAACTTTCTCTTACTGCAGTTTGGCAGTTAAGTTTCTAAAGTTAAAGAAAATCGTTGGAGTCAAATTACATGTATGACAAATTTTCTTATAAACAGTGATTCTCTTATTGACAAAGTTCTAACACAAAAATAGAACGGCGGAGTTACATGCTGGTTGGCACCCTTGGGTCAGGTAGTCATTTCAATGTACTTACATTATCGTCCAGAAAACAGCGTTATTAGCATTAAAGGAATTCAAATAAAATTTGCACTCTAACGCCACAAATTCCGCAGAACAATCTTAAATTTTTTTTTTTTTTTGATGATGTATCAAATTAAAGTTATAGTGTTTGCAGTTAGCACTCCAAGTTTAAAGAAAAACGTTATTTAGAGAAAATTTAAAAAATCACACTAAGATTGTTGTGCTTAACCATTTTTTTTTTTTAGAATTTGAAATTCTTTAAACCAATACATTCAGATTGTAGAACTATACACTGAACTGAAGTGCTTATTATTATTATTCTAAAGAGGGTAAGGCTACCAAACCTTGCGGCTAACCAAGGCCTCCTATAGAGCAAATAGCTACCCTAAAGAAGAACAACAACTACCGGGTCTGGACTCTTGTTCCAGACCCACGTTTTGCCCACCTTTAGTTTTACCATAGTCCGAACAAATCGGACCAGAACTCTAAAGAGAATCACTCTAACCTCCTCCACAGACATCCTCTTCTGACTAAACGTCCTGAACCCAAGTTCCTCATAACCCATATAATCAGTCATGAGCTGTATGGATCCTTCTTCCTCTGTGTCAAAAAGACTCTTTAAAAGGGGAGTGGCATGAACCCCATTACTTGGAGCTGCCTCTTTAAACGACAATGCCCTATAAGGGATTCAACCCGATGCCTGAGAGAGGTCCGTGAAAGAGGCAGTAACATTTCACTAATAGTCCTGTTCAGACCCGTTGATGAGCATCTATTAAACTGCCGACAACCCACCGATCTCATCCATAGGGATTAACGCTTGAAACTATCCATTACTGGAAGCTTGACAGATATGTGTCTAAAGCCACTGCAGCAGCGGGCTCGGGACCAATGAAAGGGAGAGAGGCGCCTAATTTGGCAAACCTATTCACCTTCTCTTTCCCAAAAATTCCCATGTGACCTGGTACCCAGTCTAAATGTACATCCTTAAGGGAGAAAGTTCTTCCAGTCTTCTAGACAATTCTAGTACCAACTTGGATCTAGAAGGCATATGAACTTAACGCCTTGAACGCAGCTTGACTGTCCGACGAGTTACAAACACTTTTTAAGTTAGTGTTACGTATCCGTTCATCCAAAATACAACAAAGAATAGCATAAACCTCAGCCTGGAAACAGTGGTTTATCCACCAGAGAAACTAAAAATACCAAAATAAAATTCAAAAAGCCTATTGTGTAAAATCGGATTTCTTGTTAACAGATTTTCTTAAAATTTGGCGATTAATATCGTATAGGGATAGAACTGTAGACGATATGGAAATGGTACTCTTTTAAGGTAAGTTTAACGTTGCACCTGCTCTAGAACTCTACTCGAAGGTCAGTTTTCCTGGAAAAATGGTTCAATTTGAAAAGTGATGGATATATAAACATGTATTTCCGGTGAAAACTTTTCGAAAATTAGATACGATCGCAATACTTCCTCTTACGGCATTTAGGGAAAGTAAAAAAAAAAAGAAAAGTTGTTAGCTCGATAGAAAGTTAAAGTGCGCAAAAAATTTATTGCGCTTTATCGCGCTTCTCCTTCCATTATAAAAGAAGTATTAAAATACGATTTAAGGGTAATAATTGTTGAATATACACAATAATGTGTATTTGAGGATTTGTCGATGAAAAAAAAAAAAATCTTAAACTATCAGACACCACCCCCAGATTACACAGAGAGGAAGAGATCAAATCAGCCGTGCACAGTGTGTTATATGGCACGTGGCACACGTGACACATGGCGGCGGTATGTCCTCGGCAAGGAGCAATAGTATGTAATGCTGTTATTACAACTGTTAAACCGTACATCCCCTTAGCTAAGTTTTAATGAAGATCTCCTAGTTTTACTATTCTTAGCTACATAGATCTGTACTATCTACCTTTAGGGTAAACAACCCCAGCCACTCCCAGTAATTTGTAATTAGTACTAACAGTGGTAGTGCTGAGGAGATTTCACAGAGTTTAGGGTTTCCCAGTATGTGTTACATTAAATTGTAGTTGTAAGCTGGTAGACATTGTGTGGTGTATGTAGTAGTTTAATGGCCGACATTGCTCCAATAGAGGAGTAGTTTTGTCTTGAACCTATACACATATAACCCACACGTGTGTGTACCACATTATACATAGTTGTACATATAATAAACATAGTTACATTGGTAAAACCAATCAAAGCCTACCCTCCTCTGACCTGGGTCAATATATTGCATCAACATGGCCCGTTAACGATCAAATTGATACTATTTATCTGTTGCTCGCTTCACCTCCATTTCGCCATTATTAGTTGTTGTTTTATTCCCTTGAGAGTCGTTTCTGGCGGAAAATCTACCTTAGTTTCCAAAATCAGTACAGATAATAAATTTTAAATGATTTAAAATCAATTAATTACTTGGCAAGCTTAATTGAGAAAATATCATTATCTTTACTTTCTCTTATTACTATAAGAGGAAATATTGTTATCATTTCCAATTTTCAAAATTGAATTTTAACCGGAACTATATGTTCTACATGTTTCTGAGTACGTAAACATGTTATTAACAAATACTTTATGTGTATGTATAGACAAAATATATAAATCAAAACTATTTGGTTATGGAACACTCACACGACTTTCTCCCACTGCAGTACATATTTGTAACTGATAAATTTTTTTCAAATGTATAATTTTTACTTAATCTTGACTTCAATGTGATATCTCAACGACTCTTTAGAAGAAAACATAACCTTACCCACTCCTCTAAAACCCCCTTAAAATTAAACTTTCCCGGAAAATATTTACAACCAAAAGTGATAGGCCTCTCTATTTACTGTTAGTAAACAAATTTAATGAAATTCATCAGTGTTTTTCGGGAGAAAATCACAGAAAACTGAACCAATTTTTTTTTTTTTGGAAACTCAGAATTTTGGCAATATATTTAATTCTAATTAATATTTAGATGAAGGAATTGTGTATATAAAACTAAAGCAGCACTTTAGAGGAAAACAAAACACTACCTTACCGCCAAAAGCCTCCTTAAATGAATTTTCCCAGAGAAATGTTTCAAATAGAAGTTCTAGCTCTTAAAATGTTAAGTGGTTACAACAATTACGTACAAAGAAATTTAAAGAAAAAAAACTTAAAAATCCATTCAGTAAAATGACACTTTCGATTGAGGAATTGTGACAGACAACTTCCTGTCGGAGCCCATAGTGATATACCAAACGGAATGTCAAGTTTGAACATTCTGCGACTTTTTTTTTTTGAGCTAAGCTGTTCAATACATATACCATACAGATCATTTTCTCAAAAAAACATTTTTTCAAACAACCTCAAAACATGTATTTCCGGTAACATCTTGATATTGAAACTTTGACACGATCGCAATGCTTACTCTTGAACCGGAAGTAAGAGAAAGTAAAAAGAAATTGCAGGAAGCTTTTATTTAAACAAAAAAAAAAAATCCAGGGGAATCGAGTTTTGGAAGTTCTGAGGAAGCTACAACGTTCAACTTTCTTTTAAAAAAATGTAGAGCTTTGAAGCATCTGTCTAATAATATTTAGGTACATTAAGGTACGGAACGGGATGTCTGTGGAAGAGTTTAGGTTATTTCTCTTTAAGGTTTTCATCAATTTTGGTCGGGATGTTGTAAATCTTAGATGGGTAAAACCAGGGTCTGGATTCTTGATTTAGAGCCTGGTTGTTGTTATTCTTCGGGATAGCTGTATGGGCCCTAGAGAGGCTTTGAATAGCAGAGAATTTGGTTGCCCTCTCCTGTTTTGAATGTTAATAATAATCTAGTGCTGTCCCTAAGTTTTTCCCTCTCTAGAAACCTCTGTAGCTCACCGTCCGGTGATTGATATGGTTGTCTATAATAAGAGAGCACTGTCGGGAGGTGAAGCGTTAAAAAAAAAGAAGCCTAGAATTCCAAGTTGGTTGAAAATCGGGTTAACCAGAGGGAACCTTTACAGAATATTTTTCTGACTTTTCTAGATTTATTTATTCATAAATAGCTTCAATGATCTTCACATGGATGCTTCAATGTTTATATTCCTGGAGGGGGGAAGCGGGTTCAAGCGCTATCTTGTGGAATGCAGTGAAAACCATATACTTACTATTATATAGTTACTATTTTCCTAGAGCAGAGAAAGCCATATTTACTACCGCCCTGTGTGTTTATGTAATGGATATTTATGTAGAGGGCATTATGAGAAAGTGGTCTATGTGATTGACAACCATATTTTGTTTTACATGATTCTCGATTTTAGAGGAAAATATCATAGTGGATAGTTACACAATACTCTCATTACCTAGTCAACATATTTGTAAAGGCAATGGAAATCCAACTGTAGACGGTCCATAGGTACAATATGAAATTAATTTTACAGTACTATGGCATCCGTATAGCAGTTCTATCGACATGTCGTTGACATATCGTATGAGATTATTAATTCCAAATAGACTGTCCCAATAGATTGTCATTTTAATATTGTTAATTTATTTTTTAGTATAATTTCTTAATTATTTATGGTATAATGAAGTAATACTTAGGAAATATTGTCATTACAAATATTATTATCATTATTGTTGATTGTATAATGAATGACCATCCCTATCAGCGTGGAGGTGTCAGTTTTAAGTGTTCACATTTTAGTGTTTTAGATTAGTCCAACTTTCCCCCATAAGTATAAAGGCTTATACTAAACCCGCAAATCCTACAAGACTTGATTGTTAATCTAATCTAATTTTTTATAAAAATAATCTACTGGTAATATTTTGTACCTTTTCCTGTTTATCGACCAAAATTATCGATATTCAGTTCTATTGAACTTAAGTGTTTTGAGATACGAAAAAAATATTTTTACTTGATTCAAGTACCACGTTATCTAACGCTACTAATACGGTAATTTAGGTCAGAATTCACCAATCGGAAGTAATGACTTCAGAGAATAGATTTTTTTATTTTTTCGAGATTTTCTTTAAACTTAGCATTTTTTCCGGAAAAAATCGAATTTAAAAATATTCATGGGGGAGAATCGATTACATCATAATCAAATTTATGCCTGCCCGAAAATCAATAATTACTCCCGCAATCTATTATTTTTGGTTAGGGTAACCATTTGGATAAATTCCGGATTGAATAAAATGTGTCAATTTTACAAATTGTATTAATTACAATTAGAGGAAGTCTGTATGAGTGTTCATGCTGTAATTTGAGGTTTCCTTAGTGCTTGAAAAATTGTTTTAAAAAATGCTGTTTCAGAAAATTGTGTGGTGTGAAACAGAATAGCTCAAAAAGGAAAAGTCGCAAGAAGTTCAATCTTGGTAATCCGTTTGCGTATTACCACGTGATTTTCTCAAAAACGGATTCAACGATTTTTATTAAAATTTTTATACTATCTACCCACATCTCACCTATCACTTTTATTTGTAACATTTGTCCGGGAAAATTGATATTTTTTGGGGGTTGTAGGGGAACAGTAGCATTATGCTTTCCTCTAAAGTAAGGTACCATTTCAGTATAATATATGATTTTACCACCTACATAAAATTAATACACATTAATAGAAGTATGAATAGAATTCCAAATTTGAAGTAAATCGGTTTACCAGAAGTGCGATTTTGAAGAATAGGTTTTTCAGTTTTTTGGGAATTTTCTCGAAAAAGGTTACGGCAATTTCCTTTAAACTTGGTATGCTATTTGTACAGATTTAAAAATGTATCATTTTTATTTGTTAACATATTTTTAAAAAAATTGAATTTTCACGGAGTTTGGGGCGTTAAATTTCAAATGTTGGTTGTATGCAGTTGGTTCAGTGATTTTGATACGCTTTATATAGCCATAATATATTATCACTTATCTACCTGTCAAAATTATTAGGTAGATACTTATCCTTCTCCCACCCGAGTATTTATGCTAGTTCAAATATGTACAATTTGAGCGTAAGAAAATTTGTCTTTTACTTATAAATTTTACCAACAGGAGTAAGAGAAAGTCTGGTGTTTCAAACCAGAGTGTCTTCCAATTCTTAATAATAAACAGTTTCTCCATCTTTTCTGTAATATTAATGACAAACAATCACTTAATATGATTTCCTTTTTGAAGAAAAGTGGGGGCAAATTGGAGAAGAATTGCAGTAAAGACGTGGATGTATGTTTTTCTCAAAGTTCAATCTTTTTCAAGAGAAAAAGATGTTGTTAGTATTTTTTAGTTTTTCTTATTTTTCCATAGCCATTGACCCTACAAAACCAGATTGAGAGGTTAATGTCCGTTCAAAAGTACAATGCGACCTGGGGGTGGAAAAAAAATTAAGAATCAAGAGGGCGGGGTAAATGAAGATAGTGGTGAATTATATCCTGGCTAGACGTCTAGGTAAAGTTAGTTTACGAGTGTGTGCGGAGGCGGTAGAATACTCCCTCACCCTTCAAAATATTGAAGGCGGCTGGACTAGGGGCCATGGTCGTACATTCAACCCTGGTTGCTGACGGTAACTACTCGTACTAGATTGTTTTTTTCTCTTATTCTTCTTCACCCACCTTCATTTCTATAGTATTTTGTCGTCTATAAGAGATTATGGTCTTTTGTTTTTAACCTACTCTCACTAATGTATTACCTCAGATATCCTTCTAAGACCAATTACTTTTTAGAATAGTCTTTTCTCTAAAACTGTAACTTTAACAAACTTCGCTCCCCCACCACTCACAACCGGAAATAAATTTTTACCAACTTCCCCTAACTCCCATTCTCCCTCCTTCGCCCACTTTTAATCTCATCGTACTTTTATAACTTTAAAAAGATAACATATGTCAACCTCCACAAAATATATCTACTGGGCGCTGTTTCAGCAGCCCTTAGAATTAGGTAGTAGTTAAAAATAATTTTCAAACTTTATACTCAGACCTATTCCACTCTTACACTAATTTCTTTTTTCAGTATTTCTTTCCATTTTTTTTGTAAACACCCGAATCCCCCATTTATTTAATACTAATTAGAGTTAAATGGAGTTATTTAGTTGTAAAACAGACACGAGATAATACGTTAATTAAGGTGTTTAATGCGTTAAATAACCCATGTAATTAGAGTTGTTTTTAGTATTTTTACTGTCTCTTATTGGTGGTTAAGGAGGAAGTATTTGCAATGTGGCAAATTTTCGAAACTGATTTTTTACCGGAAATGCATGTTTCGAGGTTTCATGGTTTCAACTCCCTGAGTATAAAAATAAAATGTTTTTAGCGAATGTGTGCCAACCAAATTTTAACCACATAAAATCGCTCAATATTTCGTTTAGGTACTATCAACGCCATTAGATAGATAGATAGATTCTACCGGGGGAATTGGCTATTCAGCCTACGCCACCGCGACACCCCAAGGATCTATTGTGGCACCCCCCTAGTGGGAGACCCTCCCCCTATCCTGTCCTTAACCGGACTGTGGAATTGGGGGGGGCTCCCAGGTGGTCAATCAGAGCACCTGCCATCAGAGCACCCACTCGAGTCCTGCTTGCCTTAAAGACTTAGGTCCGAGAGAGGGCCCTGGCTGAGGCTTGTTGGCATCAGCTTCTCTTTACCAAGACACCGCAGACCGGCTCCGGACCGATAAGCGCTCTCATTGAACCCTCCCGGGCCAGGCGGTCCGCCGCCTCATTGCCTCTGTGACCCGAGTGCCCAGGTACCCAAACCAGGAAGACCTTATTATGGCTACTAATTTCCTTGAGTGCACCTAGGCAGTCCCACACCAGCCTTGAGCTGATCTCCCACGAGTCAATTGCCCGCAGAGCAGCCTGGCTATCCGAATATATGACGACTCTGGAGTTATACACTCCCCGTCTTCTTATTTCGGCGGCGCAGATAACGCCATTAGTTAACACGAAGGTTGTGGGCAAAATCCAGCAGCTGAAAGTGCAACTTCACTTTATTTTTTTTTCTGTTTCTCGCTTCTTCTTTTTTTTTTTTAAACGGTTTCACCGATTTCCTTTAAACACTGTTTACTATCCACACACATAAATACCTTTTAATTGTAACATTTTTTTCTGGAAAATCTGATTTTAGAGTGGTTTCTAGGATCTAACAGATTTAAATTCAAACTACACTAGCTTTGTTGGTTTAGACAGAAGGCGCTCCACACAAATCTGGCCAGGTATACAAGTATAATCCCCTATCACTTTTTTTTATGGCCAGCCCAACTAAACAATGTAAACATTGTCAATTTTGAAGAAAATTTGTTAATTAAATTGTATAAACTGCAGTAAGAGAAAGTCGGGTGAGTATTTCAATGATAATAATAATAATAAGAATAATAATAGATAATACTAATAATAATAATAATATAATAATAATATAATAATAAAAATAATAATAATAATAATAATAATACCATTTAAATAATTTATTAATTCACTTTATAATGGAGTGTTTGGATGGATGGAGAGAATTGGTCTTGTTTGATGAAATAAGAGACTTGGTTAGCACTGGTTAGACTTGGTATAGTAATAATGAGTTACACTGACTGCCTGGACTTTACAGTAAAGATGGTAGATTAAGCTTGAGTGGTAAGGGGTAATGACACGTTGTAACTGGCGAGATTTAACTATCTTCTGAACTAATTTGAACTGTCCCTTCTCTGTGTCCCGTCGCTGTATTTGTATGGTTTCTCCCACTCTAATCCGAGAGAGTGGTCCTAGCATTTTGTTTCTCTTTTTTGCTCTCTTTGGTTGCTATTACAACTTATAGCTAATATAAGTTTGCGAACAATCTTAATTTAACATTTCCAAATGTTGGACATACCGCCAAATAGTGGTTGTGAAGCTAATATGAGCTATAGCATGTAATGAGCTATTGGCTTAATTAGCTAGGTGGGTTTTTGTTAATTGACAACAACTGAGTATCATTCAACTAAGATCATTCAATTCGTATTTTTCATTTCTTGACAGTAACTATTTCACAGCAGCCCACGGCTGACACAGTGTTATTTCGCGCTGTTATAAATAAATAATTATAATAGGAAAATAGTATGGATAATTAATTATAAAGTAAATCTCCCTCAAACATAGTAGTTTGAGATATAGGCTCCCAAGTGTTGGATATTTCCAATCTTAAAGAGAAATGTGCCCCTTTAAAGACCAAACATTTGTTATTTCCCACTCAGGTGCTATCCTCCTCCCCCTTCCTGACCTAGTTAGACCATAACAAAAACTATGTTATTGCTTTGTGCAAATCTATGTTATCATACTGTTTGACAAAACGCATCCTGATGATGGGGAACGCCCGAAACCGGTCGATGACCACAAAAAGAAGCAGGCTTTTATGGAAAATATCTTTGATACTAAAGACTTCCTGTTTTTATTATTATACTCCTTTTGCTCTCCGTTGAGCTAATAATGAAAACTCTACTCAACTGTGGTTCCCATTCCGTTTTCCCCACTACCACAAACCTATGGAGTCAGACCTTTCTTTCAACAAACATTTATAAAGAAGTAATAATTACAAATATAATTTTAGAATTAAATAATATAATCAAGATGTCCAGCCTCAACAGTGATATAATTATCCTCTAATTCTGATCTGTTACATATAGTATAAAAGTGTGAATCTTCTGATATTAGTTATTATTATAATTCAAATATAATAATTCCCCTCCTAATTACATTATAATTTGTATGAATTTAAAAATTTTTTTTAGTCAGAATATAATGATTTCTCGCAAGGGGTATCTGCTGCATGCAGTTATTAGGGGAGTAACGACCCCACGCGCTACCTCCATGCACTTCGTCAGAACAGTCACTCTACACTTTACAGACAAGGAAAAAGACAGTACACTAACCAGGGTTTCCGTACCTAGTTAATTGGCGAAAGCCAAGGGAGAAGAAAGGGATTAGCTCAGGGGTAGCGCGCTGGACTAGCAACGCGGAGGTCCCGGGTTCGAATCCAGCATGCTGCTTTAGATTTTCTCTTCCTAGAAGCCTCTACAACTCATTGTCCGGTGATGGGCAGCGTTGTCTGTAGCTAGAGAACACTGCTTGGAGGCCGGCTGTGCATTGGAGAAGGCTCCGGGAGGCACAATAAATCTGTCAGGTCGCGTGCAATAATCCCCTACAACAATCCTAATAATAGGCTCTTAAATCTGTTTTTTCAAATTTTTGTATAAATTATGAAATTCTGTACTTTTAGTAGCAAATTACTATTTAAAATCTTCTTTTATTCTTTCCACAATCCCCGCTATAACACTCTGTGTAAGAGTGTATAAACTGATTTTTGTTCTGTACATGTCTATGTTATCTTACTGATTTAACAAAACTTCCTGATGATGGTCGAACGCCCGAAACCGGTCGATGACCACAAAATGAAGCAGGCTGTCACGGAATATATCTCTGACAACTACTTTAGCTGAGAAAATAATAAAACTGCAAATAAACCAATACTTTTGTAGTTGTTAATTTGCAACTACGTCTTAATTGGTAATTGTGACAGATAAAACTGTAGTTTATAATTTGTAATTGTAATTACATTTTTCCTAACTGTGCCGTTCAGGCATTCCCAACTCCCATTCTCCACTCCTTTCTTTCTTTTAACTTACTGACAGCTTTGGTTATCTGGCGCCTGAAGGAAAATTTAAATCACTGAAGATTCCAAAAATTACACACACATTTTCCTAGTTAAGTTTACAAGTTTTCGAAAGAATTTTTTTTCAGTATTTTATTAAGTATTCTGCTGTTGCTCAATCTTCTGAAATAAAATTTTTAATGAAAAAAAAACAACGCAAGTTTATTCACATATGTCATAAAAAGAAAAGGACAAAAAAAAGACAAATGACAAATTAATTAAACGGCAGCATATCAACAACAGTATGGAGTAAAATGGTTCAAGGTCGGCCATATATGTGCGATTTTCCTAGTATAATAACCTTTAGCCTTTTGACCTTTAACCTTTCCAGGTCAATTATAAATATAAACAAAAACAATAAATCATGTAATATTTTGTTTAATTGTTTATTCACTTGTTAGAAAATATTGATCCATAGATGAGAAGAAAATTGGAAAATGTAAGAAGTAATAGTTTTGCAAACTATCATTAATTTACTATTTTTATTAATAGAATGATAATTTTTTTTTTTTTTTGCCAATTAATAAAGATATAAATGAGAAAATTCAAGAGGAAAAAAACAAATAAATAAGTTAAAAGGTGAAAAGGTCAACAGATGTCGTTATGTAAATAAATCCCTTTTCTATTACTATATTGTAGTGTGTGCTGCCTTCTCATTTTGCACACTATATATTGCATTCAGTTATATATATATATTATTTGTTTGTCTCTTCATGAGAAATATATATATACATTATTGTTAATTAGATGATTTTAGTGCGCATGCTTGACCTTATTTGTTACGAGATTTGATTATATTATGGTAGTTTGTAGAATATTTGGAAAATAATTAATTTTTTAAATTTCAATTTAATTGGGATTTTTCGAATGACCAAGAAAATTTGAAATTACAGATTTTCTAGGCTGGAATTTTCTGATTCAATCATACCCTCCCCTAAACATATGAAGGGGGCAGACAAATTGAAGTTATTTTGGCTAAGAAAAGCAATGTTAAGTTTGTAAAGCGATATGTGTGACGTTTATAGAAATGAAATAAATGTTATTTTCTAAATGATTGAAAAGTCTCTAGAACGATTCGAGAGCCTTAATTTTGCACCGTTGCATTCATATATGCAAGATGTGTACACCTCCTAATGTGTCCCAGTTAAGATAATATATTTTTCTTCTGTATATGTTTCTTATCTTTTAATGCTCTCCTTCCCAATTTAGAATGTATGCAGACCCGGCAAGACCTTTCTTCAGTAAGCAGTTCCCCTCCACACCCGCGTATTCAAGACATTATTGATTATATTTAAAATTATCTTTGCCACGTTTTATGCTGTTAATGTAAAATAAAAAAAAAAAAAAAAAACCAAATGGTGTGACATACTCAAATGAAATTCTCTTGTTGCAGTAAACACAATTAATGACGAATTGACAAATTTGCAATTTGCACTCAATTTTCAATTTAGCTTTTAACGAAAAAAAAAATCTAATGTAAAACACCCACACCAATTTCTGTTATTGCAGTAAATACAATACAATTATATTGACAAATGTTCCTTAAATTTATAACTTTTACTAAAGTTGTCTTCAACGTTATAGATAGGAGTATCCAAACTTAATAAAACGATATTTTTGAGGAAATCGTGACTTTCCAGCTCCTCCCAGAGACCCTCTAAAATCAATTTTCTTGGAAATACTAAATAATAACTAACTAAATAATTTCAATTAAATAATTTTCAAGTAACTATTCAAGTATGTAGTTTCATTGGTGCCAGGTCACATGGGAATTATTGGGAATGAAGAGGTGGAGAGGTTTGCCAAATTAGGCGCCTCTCTTCCTTTCATTGGTCCCGAGCCTGTTGTTGGCGTGTCTTCTGGCACATGTCTGTCAGGCTTCCAGACATGGACAGCTTCACAGCATTCATCCTTATGGATGAGCTCAGTTGGTTTTCGGCAGTCCAAAATGCTCATCGGGGGTCCGGACAAGGCCATGAGTGAGACGTTGCTGTGTTTTTCACGGAGCGCTCTCAGGCATCTGGTTGCATCTCTTACTGGACATTGTGGTTTAAGGAGACATCTCTACATAATGGGGCTCATGCCGGATCCATTTTGTAGAGTCTGTGAGACAGAGGAGGAAACACCCATCCATCTTATGACTGATTGCTTGGGTTGTGAGGAAATTAGGTTCAGTACCTTTGGTCGGAATAGGATGTCTGTGGAAGAGCTTAGGCTATTTCCGCTTAAGGTTATTGTCCGATTTATTCGGACTGCGGTGAATCTTAGATGGATTAGATCCTGGTCTGGATTTTTTGTTCTAGACCCGGTTTGTTGTTGTTGTTCTTGGGGTACCTATATGGGCCTAGTGAGGCTTTGGATAGCGTAGGGTTTCCCTCCCCACAGACAAATAAATAAAAAAATAAATAAAATGTAGTTTCATTTAATTGTAATATTCAATAAAAAGAACCACTGAAAGAAGGCACATAATCCGTGCCGGTAAGTATAGCAAAACTGAAGTTTCTATTTAACAGTCTAAGTCTGTTAAAACTATTAAGAGTAAGTTAGAATAATAAGTTTAACTAGGGGAGGTCCTGGGTTCGAATCCACTGTATACCACTGCTTCCTAGGAGCTTCTACATCTCACTTTTCGGTGATGGACAGTTCTCTCTGTAACGAAAGAACACTGTCTGGCGGCCGGCAATGCACTGAGGAGGCTCACAGATACATAGATATTGACGCGCCTTAAATTAAAAAAAAAAGTTTAATGGTTTGCAAATAATCTGTGTGTATGTGTGTGCGTATGAGCGTGCGAGTGTGCGCGTGCATGTGTACAAAATTTAAAAGACAATAACTCGCAAGAAGCTCAAATGTGATATGCCGTTTAGGTATAAATTACCACACCCTACACGAAGGTTCCGGTCAAAAGCCATCAACCAATGTTACGACTTTACTGGAATGATTTCTTGTCGCGTTTTTTTTCTCCAAAAAAGCTTCAGCGAATGCTTATCATTTTTGTTTGAAACATTTTTCCGTAAAAGTAGATTTTTGTGGTGGTCTGGAGGAACAAAATTCTTAAACTTTCTTCTATAGTTTTTCAAAATTCTAAGCACCATAATATTTAGTAATATTTCTGCCATCTATATAATATTCAAGTATATTAAAGGAAATTCCAAATTTGTAGAAAATCAGTTAAACCGGGCGTTTGACTTTACAGAATTGATTTTCTGAATTTTTTGGAAAATTTTCTCAAAAACAGCTGCAGCGATTTTCTTTTCAAATTTGGAATTCTAACTGCACAATAATCTTTTTTACTTTCTCTCACTCCTAATAAGCGGAAGTATTGCAATTGTGTCCAATATTCGATATCGAGTTTTCGCCGAAAATACACGTCCTGAGATTCTCTGAGTCCAAAAAAGTGATTTCTAGAAATGGTCAGTGTATGTATGTGAATATGTGAACAGCATAGTTCAAAAATGAAAAATTACAGATAGTTTAAACTTGATATTCCTTTTAGGTATCATCAATGTCTTTAAGCTACAAAAAAAACAAACAATAAGAACCATGTTTAGACAAAATAATAGAGATAGCTGTAAAGCATTGTTTAAAGAACATTCTCTTTTAACTTTGCCATCTTTGTTTATTATCACTAATTTATTGGCTATAAAAGATAATACTAATAATGTGTTCAGAAGTGATTTCCATCAATATGGCATAAGAAGCAAAAACAACTTACACATTCCAGCAAAAAGACTGAAAAAAATCTGATTTGTTTCCAACTATAATGTCTCGGAAAATATATAATAACTTGCCGTATGAAATTAAAGAAATTGAAGAAAAACAGTTCAGAAAAGTAGTAAGAAGATTTTTGATAAGAGAAAACTTTCTACAGTATTACTTGAATATTTAGAACACAAGTGGAAGGTTACAGAATTTTGTACAGACTAAGTAACCCTGGTCATATTTACATTAAATTAATTATAAAGAACAAAGTTTATTTAATGTTAACTCAGTTTCTTTGTACATCACAGCTAGAATTTTTTGACGTGCTTATTGTATTTTTGTAATACGTTAAAGCTTAATAAACAAATAAATAAATGGGATTTGACAGTAAATTATCTGTCAAAATTTCTTAACCGGAAGTACTACTTTACTAAATTGTTTTTCATTTTTGGCGATTTCTGACGAGTTTTTTTTTTTAACTTATTACATTAATTACACATATTAAGAGCTATAATTTTTATTTTTAACATTTCTTTGGGAAAATTCATTTTCTCTAAAGTGCTATTTCAGTTTATTATACAATTTTATCGTCTAAATAGTATTAAATAAAATTAAATATGTTGCCAATATTCCTTGTTTGAAGAAAATTGGTTGACCGGAAGTTTGTTTATTCGGGAATTATTCGTTTTTCTAAAAATTTATCCATAAAAACACCCACAGATTTCATTGAATTTGTTATACTAACTATGAATAACGTATACGATAATAACGTAACGAATAACGAATAACGAAAACTACACGATACATCACTTTTGTCGGGAGTTTTTTCCCGCAAAATTTCATTTAAAGAAGTTCTGAGGGAGGGGGAGTGAACGGTTTTCCTAAAAAAATTAAAATAAAATAATTTTATTAAGTTTACATTCCTCTAATTGATATAAAACTGAAGACAAAGGTTTAGTAACAATGATAAGTTTGGCCACTTAAATCTGTGTGACACTGCAGTAAGAGAAAGTCGTGTGAGTGTTTCACATCAGATTTTTTTTATATAAATAATTTTTTCCCCAAAGAATTGATTTTAGGAAGTTCTGTGGACTCTATGACGTTAGAATTCACATGTTATTGGAGCTTGTTCATTTTTATTGATGATGTACTCTGGACTAAATTTAATGACTTTAAGTACCATTGCTTGACTATGGACTATGCCAACCGACCGGATGATATCACTTACGTTATATACTTATTTGCGAATACACCCTGAATAAATTCAAAAGTAAATTTGAAGCTAATTTGAAACTATAATTTTGGATGTAGGAAGATCATTAACGTTGTGAATGGCGAATTAATGAAGGATATTGTCAGTGTAGTAAACATTCCATAAAAAGCACCTTAATGAAATCAAAGATAAGTTCTATTTTTAGAGTTATTCTATTCCTTTGATTATTTATACATTCATATGTATATAAATATCGACCAAACTAAATAACTACCGCTAAGCAACATTACCGGAAGTGTGCAACTGTTTCTAAATTAATTTATCCCCCTTGTATCCGTTTCTATTTCCGTGTGGTACATCCTCCCTTCCTTGCTAGTATAGTGGGCGAGGTCCCCCCCCAGGATAGTGAGTTAGTTGAACTAAGGGGTTGGGTTTTGAATATTCCCTTTTTCTTCTTAAATTATCTTCCCCTTTTCTTGAAGAGGGTTAAGTTTAGAACATGGAATAACCTTCGTGAGGGTGTTGAGGACTGTAATAATCCTCTCTTATTTATATAATTTATTGTTGTTTTTTTTAGAATACTATTAACGTTTATATAAATAGAAATTCAACTACGACCTGATATGCCCAGGTGAAGATATGAAAAAATACCAAAATATAAAAATTTTAAAATGGCTTTCAAATCGTAAGGCCTTGAAATTATAATGAGATGTTTATATGGCAATGGCCAGAGGAGTTTTTAAAGAAAAAAAAATTCTTTGTTGCTCTACGTTTCAGGAGCAGTACACCCTACTTCAGGAGCTCTGCAAAATTTATCGGAAAAAAATACATTATTCTACAGTATTGTAGTGAAGAAAAAAGTTTATAGATTTATAACAAATAAAAGAAAAAATTAAATTAAATAAAATAATTTTTAAATTAAAATAATATGGCGTGGGTAACTTGAAACTATAATTTTCCTTGGTTTAGAAAACGAGATTTTATTTTTATTTACTCGTCAGCTGCTGAATTCAGATTATTTTTCTAGTTTGTCCATATATTCGTTTAGACAGTTGGCTTGCTATAAGGTAAGATATTTTCTAGCCATTAAAATTTTATAACTTTATGTGCTTACAGGTTTAATAATTAATAAACAGTAAAAATAAGAAAAAAATTGAATAAATTCCCTCAGTGAGATCAGGGCTCTATCCTTAATAAGGAAAAGATAGTAGTCCTTGATTGCCTATATAAATAATTTGTATCCATAGTAACGGGATTTATTAGGTTTAATTTATAACAGTATCGAAACTTTTAAAGGACATTCCATAATGATATGTAACTTACTTCTTTGTTTTACAATGTCTTTTAGAAGAGTAGTGGGGGAGGTTTTTATATGTATATTACGTGATATTTAGTGATCAAACATATAATTGTACGGGAGTGGGAGTGTAGTGGTTATGAGTATGGACTTGTAACTGGAAGTTCTCCAGTTCAGGTCCCGCGCTTATAACTCCTAAATTTAACTTCGTTTAAAAAATGTTAATGGTAAAGTAGGTGCTTCCGCCCCCGTCCAAGACATCCAATGTGGTAGTTGGACGTTAAGCCTGCCTGAAATTATAGGCATTACTTGAATTTACATATAACTATGCGTATAGTAAAGTAACTAATGTCTATTTTTTCAGAATGGCTTGTAAGTCCAACTGCTGATCGATGTTTGACACAATCAAAATGTTGCCACATTTTAAGAGAACCTCTGATGATAGCAGATAATGTTTCCAAAACGACGGATTCAAATAAAAAACAAACACTTAAAAGTACCTAAGGTTTTTTTGCCTTGGAAACTTTTTGGCCGATGATAGGAAGACAATTGTATCATCTTATGTTTTCCACTTGCTTGAAGACTTTAATTTGGTTGAAAAAACTGGTGTGAAACATTCACACTCCTTATAGTCAATGCAACAATATAATTGTCTATTTTTTTTTTTTTTTAATTGAAAAGTATACTCACTTGCCATAACATAAATATAGAGGTGATGCGGGGGTCTACATGCTGGTTATCCTCCATGGCAGATAGTAGTTAAAATAAATTACGTTCTAGTGCAGAAGATAGCGCCGTTTAACATTGACCAAACTGCAATCCCCCCTCCCTAAAAAATCAATGTTTCCAGAAAAATATATTAAAAGAAAAGTAGTTTGTTTATATTTGTTCCATTTGATCCCAAGATTAAGGAAAATGGAGCTGTTTTTAAAAAAAAAATTCCCCCTCTCCAGAAAAAAAACAACTCAGAAACTTGTCCTGTAATGTCGCACTTTCAGTTAACTGATTTTGTTCTAACTTCAGATTCTAGCAATTCAAAATAGCTGGAACCATAATTGCACCGAAGTAGAAATTTTAGAATAAAGATAGAGCCACAGCTTACCGGAAATACTTTTATATTATATTTTGAAACACATATATGTATATTTTTGCAATGTGAAATTCGTAACCCGTACAAATAAATAATAAAAATATCAATCAAAACTAGTAAATTCCATTAAGAAATTAATTAAGAATGTTTCACACCAGATTTTTTTCCCCCTTAGAATTGGAAGTTAAATTAATTTCCGCTGTTTTTTAATAGAACATTCCAAAAATCCATCTTCATAGTAGAAATGCTTCAAATAAAAGTGATAAGCCTTTAGTTGTGTTATTGTTATGAACGCGAGATGAAAATCATTGAGGCCGTTTTCGAGAAAGAAAAAAAATCACAGCCTATTGAAATCACAGTTTCGAGAGATGGATTTTAACTGAAAGTCAAAAACTGGGCATGCTAGACACATCCAATTTGAGCTTGCCGGCGATTTTTCGTTTTTTGATATATTTTGTTCACAAGAAAAACACACACACATACACAGTGGGAGGGCGTCGGAGGAATAACAACAGCAAGACGATATTATTATACAGAGAGAAGAGTATTATATATATATAGATAATAAATATACTTGCTTTTAGAACCCACATTGCCGCGCTCTTGTGGCAACTGCACGAGAGAGGTGTAAAAAATACTTTATTCACAAGTTGAATATTAAATTTTGTCTGCAACCGCATTAAATTGATTCTAAACTGATGTCAATATAACGAATATGAAAAATTGCAAATAATGCTTCAAAGCCGTTGCAATCTGAGATTTGTTTTGAAATACGTTCTTGTTTTCGCGTGTTGCCGCTAGATGTCGGGCTAGTTAGAGTTGAATAATATTACATTTCTTTACTTGTGAGTAAAAGTTGTGGTTGCTTTCATTTTTTATCACTTGTAAAGTAGAACAACACTAACTACTTTGGATTTATTACTAAATTGGATTTATACTAAATTATTGGATTTATTTAATTATTGGATTTATATTAATTATTTATTGGATTTATACTCATTATTGGATTTATACTAAATTGCCCTGTTATTACAGGGTTGCGGAAATAATTATTTTTCAATTTTGAATCTGCAGAAAATTTGGTAATACAAGTGGAAAATTAGAAAAAAAATCACATTAAAAGTTTAAACATTGCTTAATCACAGGTTATATTTCATCATTATTGCAAGATATTAGAGTTTTCATTTTTAAACTTTTCTTCCAGTTTTCCTAGTAACAGTTTTCTTCCAGTTTTTTCTAACTTTTCTTACTCTTAACTTGTGATAAGGAAATATTGCAATAGATTTCCATTATTGAGTATCCACCAGAAATGTGTATTCGAATATTGAGACAGAAAAGATTTTTCCAGTTTTGTTTGTATATCTAATCGATTTCTCGAAAGTATATCTTGAGTAAATTGGTTTTTCTAGTGTTTGTATTCTTCAAAAAAAAAAAAAAAAAAAAAAAAAAAAAGTATGTGTGTGGGCCCCAGCAAAACTCAAAAACCCGAAAAAAAATCACAGAAAGCTGAAACTTATCAACCTGAATGTTTCTCTTTACCAGATAGATTTTTCATCTTTTGACTATTTTCTCGAAAACGATTCCAGCGTATATCAAGTAACCATATTGGAGAGAGCTACAACTTTAATTTGTAACACTTTTCTGGGTAAATTCATTTAAGGGGGAGTTCTGGTATTGTTATAAGAATTTAATGTATGGCCAAAGCTTACCGGAAGTATTTTTATATTATATTTCGAATACACACATATATGTATATTTTTGCAATGTGAAATTCGTAACCAGTATATATAAATAATAAAAAAATCAATCAAAACGAATAAATTCCAATATGAGATAGACGTGTGAGTGTTTCACACCAGATTTTTTTTTTTTTTTGTCTTAGAGTTAGAAGTTAAATTAATTTCCGCTGTTTTCTAATAGAAATTTTTCTGCTTTCAGGTACGTTGCAGATTATCACAATGTGGGTTTTCCTTTCATATTTGGTTTTGTGAGTATTTATTTTGTTACTTCAATTATTATTGTAAGAGGCGATATATATATTGAGTTTATGTTAAATTTACATTGAGTTTTCATGGGAAATATTTTGAGTACCTTCGAGCATATTTGAGGGAGCTATATTAACTCGAAACACAAAATATTGCAGAAAGTGCGAACTGGATATTCCTTTGGGATATCAGTACAGATTTCTACAGCCAGATTTCTGTCTGAATTTTCTACGTTTACAGAATAGTTTTTTTTTCGCTTTTCCAAGATTTTACTCAAAAATCGGTTCCGCTGACATTCTTTAAATTTTGTTTGCCCCCCCAAAAAATTTGTTTTAAAAATAATTTGTGTGAAAATTAATTTTTAAGGACAACATAAAATTGAATTGTCTACAAATTAATATATTATAATGGTTGTCGGAATTAATTGCGTGGCCAAAATTTAGAGTTTGAAGAACATTGATTGCCCGAACCGAAATTTTTTATCATTTTCCCGATTTTCTTCAGAACAACGCCGTCATGGTTTTTCTTTTAAGTTGATTTAATTACTTTATACCAAAATATATGAGTGGCATTTAGTTTTGGTATCAACAAAAGATTTGGTATGGTCAAAATTCTTCAGCTGAAAATATACTTTATTCAATTTGTTCTCCCCCCCCCCCCCCCCCCAATTATCTCAGAAAAAGCTTGCATAATTTAGTTTAAATATTTTATTATAATTTTTAAACATATTTAGACTAATTTTCTTGTGAAACTTTCAGGTAAATTGATTTTACAAAAGTCAAGTGGTTCTGGTAAAGGTAGACCTGGTTCTAAACTAACGTTTTTATATATTTTACGGTTCCAACATCTATTTTGAAAATTCCAAGTTTAAAAAACATATGGGGAAATGAAAGTTGAGATATGCAGTATTGACATGTATCCATTGCATTTCTAGGGGCCTTATATTCTCACTGATGGGTTGATGTTTTGTGAATGACATATATTTCTAAATAATATGAACTTTTCCAATTTCTCCACCATCCTCAAGTGGTCCTGTTAAGTTGTGAGCAATAATTGACAATCGTCTTGTAAAAACTTGGTAGCGAATTATTATTAAATTCATAGAAATAAATAAAACTGTGTACCGTTCGAAGAAAAAAGTCTTTGTGTGTTAACATTTCAGATGTATCTTTTTTAATATTCTCGATTATTTTATCAATCAAAGAAAGTTCAAAGATAAAATAAAAAGTTCAAAAAACAATAGGAAAATTTAAAAAAAGAAAAGAAATAGGTTGTTTTTTACAGAGAGCAGATTCTGGAGTTATTACAAGCGACTGACTGCATAAGAAGTTCCAGAGAGTGAAGTCACCCTCTTATAAAGTTCTTTACTGCTGCACTCTATTGTATACTGAATATGTGAATATGCACTTGTGCATGCAACCTGCATTATAGTGCTTTTGAAAGTGTTTTTTTTTTTTGGTACATGTGTTTGCCTATGTATATACATACATATATACATATATATATATATATATATATATACGTGTGTGTGTGTATTTGTGCGTGTGGCCAGTGCGCGTATTGATTGCGTTTGAAGAAGGGCAGTGCACCCCCAAGAACTGGCGTGCACTGTCACCATAGAAACACCCTTCAACACTTTTCTCCAAGCCGTGCCGCGTCGGTCGTCTCCCCAACACACAAAACGCAATGTCCTCCCCCACCGACTGTAGAAAGTGCACACACCGTACTATACCCACTATCCGTACCCATCCCTTCTATCCACTTACCCTTTCTGATAATTCACAAAACAAGCTAACTTCCTTTGCTTTTGTTTTCTGGTATAAAAAAAATTAAACAAAAGAAAAAGATTTTTTGTTTATAAGTTGAATTTTTAATAACTAGAGATTAAAAGAAAAGGCAGTATTGCCAACTATCAATTAAATAAATTTTTAGGTTTGGCTGAGATTGCTAAAATATATTAATAATATTAAAGTAAAGTAGAAGTTCTAAGTGAAAATATAAGACATTAATCTGTAACTTTTAACTGACAACTGAACCATACGGTCAAACCTAATTTCAACGTTTTCCTTCGGCAGTCCTTCTTCGTACTTCTTTTTGAAACTGAATTGCAGTAGAATAATGAAAGCACCTACATATTATGATATCTTTAATAATCAATCTCATTTATTAAATATATAATATTCTTTTATCATAATTTCAATAATCATAGCATAGAAAATGAGACATATATACTGACAGCCAGATACACATATGTGCTCTTGTCCCCCCCTAGGGAGTCATATAGCCGTAATAGATCTAATATTCTCATTGGTGACATTGCCCAAAACGCCCTCTGGGATATATATTTTGATGCCTTGCATATTTAATAATCTTTCATATTAATATAGAATTCTTCAGGGTCAAGTTAAAACCTTTCTATTTTCTATCATTACTGTTAAGATAAAGTACTGTGGAGTTTTCAACGAAATACATGTTTTCTCTGGAAAACAACGGTCCTCTGGAAAACTTATATACCCGGTGAAAAGTCAGAAAAATTATGCAGAAAAAATAGATAGGAGGTTTTAATTTACTGAATGAAACGAAAAATATACGTAGATTCTGTATTTTAATCGTATATAAAATATACGATAATTTGTACGAATATGTGGTTGGGTTTGCAATGCTGTCGTAGGTTTTCTAAATAGATTTGAGATCTTGTCTCGAAATTGGGTTTTCAATGGAAATACAACATGTTTTGAGGTCTGTTGGATATGAAAAAAAAATGGTTTTTGTAGATATTTTGTAAGTATAAGGCTGGTGGTTTGTGTATAAGGCTGTTTTGGAATTTTAGTGTACAAAGATTTATACAGTTTTTCTTTGGGAGAAAGTGAGTTTCCTGCCTGCCACCTTTTGATCACCTCTTCTGTAATATAGAGATCCGATACGGCTAATCTTATGTTTGTAATGGGATCCAAAGCATTAAAGATTTATAAGATCTGAAGAACGAAGAATCAAACATTAATTGCTCCCTACCTAGGAGCTAGCCCTGCAGGAGAACAGTTATCGACACCATTCAGTCAACATCATTCTATGTACTTTCTCTTCTCAGCCAGTCTGTCTCTCTATTATTCTATCATACCCTCATCTCAAATATCATTCAACAGTGTAAAGTCCTTGCAGTTTGTGTTTCCATTCATTATATCAGTGTTCAGCACATCTACAAATTTATTTCTTATTCTCCTAAAATCATCTTCAATTCTCTCCTTTTTACATCCACCATATGCTCTTATCTACTCCATTCTGGCAGCCTCTTTAACTAAACAGATCGACCATTTCATTGTGTTTAAAGACAGTGTTGTCCCCTGGACACAGACATCATTAGTTAGCAACATGTTACACTTAATTCAGTTACACTTACTTCATACAGGATCAACTAACTATTTAGCTATTGATCATTTCTATTGGAAAGAGGCGGAAGCAAATATGTTTTAATTTATTTTACAATTATAATTATACTGTAATAAATTCAAGGCCAAGCTTTGGGAATTTGAACCTAGTAGTGCGTTACACATTAGCAACCAAAATCCAACCTTCGATTACCATGTGACCACTGCACCTACTTTGATGTTGAATGACTGTGTGAATGTATTGTAGAACGTTGATCAATAGTCAAATTTATTTAAGTGTATTTTCTATTTGTATTACTGACATTATTCTTCATTGCTTAATTTTTTTTTCACAGTATCGTTTCTCTATCAAATTTGTTAAAAATGCCCCTAAAAAGATTAAAAGCTATTATAATAAACTTTATTATTAGGTCAACTAAATAAACAATAAAAAAAAATGACCTTATCTTTAAATTCTTGAATATAACAACCTTTTAAACGATAAGAATAATTAATTAATCTATGGTTTGTAGAAGTGGAATAATAAAGTGGAGTAAATAGTTAATAGTTTAAGTAGTTCAACTTTGGGTTGCTATGTTCTTACCATAGAGAAATCAATGGATTTAAAGTATGGCACTTTGTTCTGCTTTTGAGAACAAACATTCCAGACTCCTGGCCTTGATCAAGCTTGATTAGGCTGAATCCTCGCACAAATGAAGATGGCTTAAGATTTTCCATTTCCAACTGGAGCGCTGCCAGTCCCTCACAATAGTTCAAGACATGCACCGGTGTCTCCTAGGACATTAGCTCTAGCAGTCATCTGAATGGTTCTATGGTCCCCAAAGTCCTGGAGAAGAAAAAAAAAAACACTCCACTAGTGGACCTTGGTCTCCTCATATAGCAGCTTTCGTCAATTTTCCGTATATTATGCGGTTGCCTTTCAGTTATTTATAACCAAGAATCGTTGCAGCGTTCTTTGCTAATTCCTCGTTTTGATCATCTCAGCTTTCGGTCGTTCGGTTTCTGGTTTCTTCTCTTCAAATTTCTTTATAATGCGGTTTGATTCTTGTGAAATGATCAGGCCAATCTTTTTTGAAAGAGAACGAAAGAATCTCTGTTTCCGAAGGTTAATTTTTAGATGTCACTATAAGAAGAAGTAACACTTGTTGGCTGAGAAGGATCCATGTTCTTTTTATTTTCAAGGGATGGAGCGTTATTCTCGTTGACTTTTGTTTTTGATCACAAGTACAATAAGATGTTACTTACAAGTACTTTTTCAAATTTAAATGCACTCAAGGAGAACTCTGAGAAATGGCCGCATTTAGTGGAAATCTTGAATTGATTTATCAAAATAGATAATAAAATACATGTTTTACAATCCCATCTTTGTAGCTGCAGTTGTTAGTTGCATTAGAAGCCTTCATCACACTTCCATGGATAACTTAATCAAAAACATTTAGAGGGGCCAGATAATATGAACTAATTAGAATGTGTTATTTATAAATAATATACACTCTAGATTTCTCTACAGGAAATGAATTATTAGTTCAACGAATTAGATCATAAACAAAGCAACAAAATATTGAACTAAAACTAACAAGCAAAAACTGTATGCACTTGTTTAAACTAAAAATTAAAAATAAAAAAAGAGGGTTGCATTTACAGTCATTAACTGTACAATAGAGAGGAAGGGAGGTGAATGTGTTGGGCGCAAGCACATATACGAGTATGTGCCGTTGTTGAATAGGCTGTACTGCAAGGTGCATTGCACATTGTGACTAGGGAGGATCATATATAATGCACTTGTTGTTAAGAACGCGTATATGTGTGTGTGTGTGGTTTTGCATGCAACCCTAGGTTTATTGGTAGTGACTAATACGTACATATATGCTTATGCATGAACACACGCACACGTATAGACACCATTCTAACTCTCCCTTCCATTCGACCACCACAATCTGTGGAGTTTTTATTTCCTTCTTCCATCTTGCATCACACATATATATATATATCTCTTTTCTACTTCTTCCGTTCTTCCTCATACCATTACATTTTTGTCTGTCGTTCTCTCCACCAACCTATTCAGCGCCACTTTGATTGCATTGAGACAAAGAGAATCTTCTCCACTTTGTCATTCTGTAAATGATAGCAGCTTATTGATTTTTCCTTTTCTTCTCTGTAGTTAATATATCAAACACTCGAAATAATTAATAATAATTGTTACTGATTAATATGGCAAAAGTTACTGTTATAAAAAGAAGTCAGAGAGAGACAACTCCAAAAAGACACTGATAATAGCAAAACCAGAAAACTCATCCACAAAAGTTCTCTTTGAAATTCAGCATATATTTGTGCAGAATTTATTCTATTGAGACGACTTTGAAGGATTTTTACAAACGTTTCAAACGTTCGTTCCAAAATGACGCACTTCCGTTCAACCGATTTTCATTAAACTCGAAATTTTGGCAACATATTTAATTCTGTAATATTATTTAGACGATAGAATCGTATAATAAACTAAAAAAAATCTGGTCTGAAACACTCACACAACTTTCTCTTACTCCAGTTCTTAAAATTATAATTGACAAATGTCATATAGTTAGTGTACCAAATATAATGAAATTCGCCGAAAACTGAAAAAACTGTTCAGTAAAAGCGCACTTTCGGTTTACTTACTCTCTTGAAACTCGGAATTTTGGCCATCTATTTATTTCTAATTAATTTTTTTTGGATGATAGAATTGTATAATCAACTATGACAGCACTTTACAGAAAAACTAACCCCACCCCTCCCCTAAAAGTGCCCTTAAATGAATTTTCCCAGAGAAAAGTTTTAAATAAAAGTTGTACATCTTTGTATGTGTAGTTTATATCTGAAGTTTCAAGAAAATCGTCGGAGCCATTTTTGAGAAAATCGCAAAAAAGTAAAAAAACCAACAAGTAAAGCGGTACTCCGGTTATGAAATTTTGACAGATGACCCACAGTCGGATCCCACGGTGATACCTAAACGGAATATCAAGTTTGAACTTTCTACGATTTTTCGTTTTTGAGCTATGCTGTTCACATACATACACACACACAAACACACACACGCACACACAGACCATTTGCTAAAAACCACTTTTTTTTGACTCAGGGACCTTTAAACGGATATTTCCGGTGAAAACTCGATATCGAAAATTTGACACGATTACAATACTTCCTCTTACTAGGAGTAAGAGACAGTAATAGCATTTAGAGGAAAAACCTCTCTTCCCTTTCCCCCAAAACCTCCTTAAATAAATTTTCCCAGAGAAATGTTTCAAAAAAAAGTTCTAGCTCTTAAAATGTTTAGTTGTTATACAAAGTTAAAAAGGAAAATCGTTGGAGCTGTTGTTGAAAAAAAAATTGAAATATTCATTCAATAAAGTGGTACTTCCTTTTAGAGAAATTTTGACAAGACACTTCCTGTTGGATCCTATTGTGTTACCCAAACGGAATGTCAACTTTTTAACTTTCTATGGTTTTTTTGTTTTATAGGCTATGCGTTCACACACACAAGAGACCATTTTCTAAAATAATTTGCCTGATTTTTAGGGACATGAAAACGTGTATTTCCGGTGAAAACTCAGTATTGAAAATTGGACACGATCGCAATATTTCCTCGTACTTTTTCTTCATGCGATTCTTAATGCGCTTGTCGGGTCAATTCCTGGCTCGAGTGTTAAAATCTGGTATGAAACACTCATACGACTTTTTCTTGTTCCTTTTAATACAATTATTTTAAAATGACATATTTTCTTTAAATACAAATTTTACATATTTTTCCGAACTTAAATATAGTTGGCAGGTTATATTGTGGCCCAGATTATATTGTGGCCCGGATTATCAAAAGCAATATTTCCTCGTACTTTTTCTTCATGCGATTCTTAATGCGCTTGTCGGGTCAATTCCTGGCTCGAGTGTTAAAATCTGGTATGAAACACTCATACGACTTTTTCTTGTTCCTTTTAATACAATTATTTTAAAATGACATATTTTCTTTAAATACAAATTTTACATATTTTTCCGAACTTAAATATAGTTGGCAGGTTATATTGTGGTTATATTGTGGCCCGGATTATATTGTCGCACAATTGTTCAAAATCAATTTTTTTTTTTCAAAAATGTTTCAAATAAAAGTGAGAGTTATCATATCCGGTTCAAAGGAAATTGTTTTTGAGAAAATTCCAAAAAAAACTCAAAAATATACTGTAATGTGCCGGATAATGGAATTTCTTCAAATTTGGAATTCTTGCAATGCTTCAAATGTAGTATTAATATTATATAAATGGTAGAACCATAAATTGAATAGAAGTAGTGCAGTTAGTTGTTGAGGTTCCTAGGTACAGAAAATCTAAGGGCAGCACCCCCCGGATTAAATAAATTCTGATAAGCTTCAAAGGGAATCTTAATGTTACTGTTTCCCCAGAATTCTCAAAAAAATCAATTTTCCTGGGAAAATATTACAAATAAAAGTGATAGGTATTTATGTATGTACATTGTGTATGAAATTTAATGAAAATCGTTTAAGCCTTTTTTGAGAAAATGGCGAAAAACTAAAAAAAAAAAATTCAATAAAGTCGTACTTTTGGTTGATGGATTTTGCTCGAAATCTTCGTGCCTGATGAGGACATGGTAGCAGCCTAAATGGAATACCAAGTTTGGAGCTTCCGCAATTTTTTGTTTTTGAGATATTTTGTTCACACACACAGAGACCATGCTAAAAAACACTTTTTTTCGTACTCAGGGGACATCAAAACATGTATAGCCGGTGAAAAGTTGATCTATCGAAAGTTTGATATGATCGCTTACTAGGAGTAAAGAGAAAGTTAAAAAAAGTTAGAAACAATGAAATCGTAAACATTTAAATTGTGTAAATCTTACACCAATAACTGAAATTTAATAAAATTTCTTAGATTTATTAATATAAAATTATAAATGAAGAAAAGGTTTATGACCGGCAAAGATAAGAAAAACATGTGATTTTTCCATGATCATAATTATAAATTTAAGACCTTGATTTGCATCTTGACACACACACACACAAAACTCTTGTACGTGAGACTCAGATAAAAGTGAAATTTAAAAAAAAAAAAAATTTGAACAAATGATTATAATTAACAAAAAATATAATAATGATTATTTGAAGTAAATAAATTTCTTACAGAAATAATCATAACACAATATGATGAAAGCAAAATAGAGTGGGAGAATAGAGAACTAGAATGTAATGTTGTATGAGAGGAGAGAATCTCTGACATTGAACTTTGTCGACCTAGTTGGTCGGGAGGCGGTTACTGCCCCCACATCATCAACATAGTGTATGTGTGTGTGTCTGTGTTACTGCTTTGTCTGGTGGTATATGAATGTGTGTGCTCTGCAGGCCGCTACAAGTGCTCTACAGCCAGTTGCAAAATTGATCAATCGTTGATTTATATTGTCGTCCCCATTCTCGCTTCATTTGCCGCCACCCCCCCCCGCACTATCCCACCCCATACCGCTAAATATTTAAAAGTAAACAATAATTCTCTACTTTATTAATAATATTTTTATTTTATTTATTCTACTTTGTATGGTTAATATTGTTATAGATATTTAATTAATGAATTCATGGTTGATATTTAAACCGGCCCCTTGAGAGTTTTTTTAGCATATTTATAATGGTAATTTGGAAAATGCGAAACAAACTTCTGTTTCAATTTTTTTTTCTGCCCTTCCTTTCGCGCCATAATGCTAATTCAAACTGAAGTCAGCGCATAAACTGGCTATAAAAGTTGTCTAATATGATTCCTGCAGAGAAGATATGTACTGCAAAATACCTCAAAATGATTAACAAAAACGTTTATACGCCTCTGCTGGTTGCCAGGATAAGACCCATTCGCCTACAGCATCCCTTCCAAATTAAGATATCTGAAAAATCTCGAGAATGCAGCGTGTTCTAAGACCCAGTTTCTTCAAGTGCCCCTGAGTTTCCGGTGCCCCGTGAAGGAAAAAACCAGTCACCATGCGAAGCCTTTAATTTTACTCTGCTTCAGATCTTTTCTCGTCATACCCTTCCAGATAAGTCTTTAGCTTGCATCATTCCGGGAAGGGTTTTCCTGAGCTGTGTTCTTCCCTCAATTTTTTCACATTTCTGAACTTTACCCGGAGAGACTGGTCACTCGGCTACAGAACGGTTCAGATCCCATAAGAGTTGATACAGTGCCTTTCTTGCAGTCCCATACCATTTGCTTTGAACTGATAATATATGAGCTTAGTGCTTTAATGGCAGCTTGGCTATCTGACAGTTTTTTTTTTTTTTTTTTTTTTTTTTTGGCATTGGCGAATTTCGCCATCAGCCATGTATCATATCTGGAAGGTAAACTTCCAGTGAAGCTGGCGCAAAATCCCGCTGCAGCGTACTCATATTTGCAATTATATGCATTCATAAAAAAACCTTATTCAAATAAATACATTCATTCGAAAAAATCACTCGTGCAATTAAAACCTATACTCCTCGCTCCCCTATCCTTAAACTTAAATTATAAAATATTTACACTTTTTACACTCATTCAAACTCACATTCATACTGCATGCCGGGGTAGCCAATCCCGGCTCAGACCCACCCCTCCAAGAGATAGTGGCTCCCAATGTTAAAAGCTGTGCAGTATCTGACAGTATTACAATCTCTCCTGATTCCAAGATTTCCGGTCGAGTTTAAACTGGAACACATCTTCCAATTGCATGAATAACCACCTGGAAGATGTTGGGAAATTTGCCCATACGCTTCCAGTGTCTAGTCCTTGACCTAAAAACTCCGGCCCCAGTCCAATCCCTTTCACTAATGATTTAGAAATTCGTAATTCCGAAAACTTATGAACCGAAATTTATAATCTGTTGTATTCGTATCATATATGATAAGCTGAGTTTTAGCCGGAAGTACAAGTTATGTAGGAGGACTACTTATGGCTGATTAAATGGCAGTGCTAGCCATAAATCATTAAAAATAATTGGTTGCATAAGTTTAAGTTAATCGTAGCTCTCAACAGCCACGAAGTCCATTTAAAATCAATTTGCCCGAAATATTTGTCAAATAAAAGTGACAAGTTTATATATATATACGCAGTTACCTTTCCGAGTTTAAATGCAAAACTGTTATGACCGTTTTCGGGAAAATATAAAAAAAATTCATACACTTTTTCCCGTCAAATCGCATATTTAGTTAACAGAGTGTCTTTAAACTTGGAATTCTAATAACGCTTTTGATATATTTAATATTAACAGTTAGTAAGATATCCTTATAATATAATGAAGAGCCACTTTAGAGTGAAGCTTAAACATTGGAGCTCTCCGAGAACTTTTTAGGAAAAATAATCCTGCAAAAATGTATTAAAGGAAAAAAAAGTAAAAAGGTGTTTAGTCAAGCCGCTTTTTTAGTTGATCAATTTTTTTTTTTTTCTTTGAGATATATTTGTTGACATTCAAAGAAAATTCTCTGAAAAAATCTTTGAGGGAATAAAAACTCAATTTAAATCGGCAATAACTTTTATTTATTTTTTTATATTATAGCAAGTAAATTGTAACCAAATGGTACTTTAGAAATGATTTATTTCATTGGACTTTATATAGATAAATGAAATCAACATGCTTTATTATTTTATAGTATGTTTTTATTTTACAAATTTTACTTTACCATTTTTTAATTAAATTGTATTATTTACATTAATTTAAAAAAAAATGAAAATTTCCCAATTTTAGATTGAATTAATTTTTGCAATTCATTTAATTTTAAATTTTACTTTATATTGCAAAAGAAACAACAGTTAAATATGATATCATATTTATACATAAATTTTAATTAGTTTACTACCATCATTTAAGATGTACAACCAATTTATGAAACCCCAATTTATGTAAGAGGTGACATGTATGTACTTAATTAAATCAGGTGTTTCGTTTTTTACAGTTCAATATTATTTATGGTAATTAATAATTGATAGATTTAATTAAATGTTTTATAAACAAGATAGAAAATACTGACTTCAAAAAATAATTCAGTACTTTGCGGATCCATATTTTTTATTCATTTTCAAAAAAAAGAAACAATAAAAAAGAAAAGTGTGAATAAAATTGAATTTCAGAATAAGACATCATAAGATAGTAGGAGGTAGTAATTATAGGTAAACTACTATTTCTGCTGTCTCCACTGGAAATTGGACCTTCTGATTGGCTGATGTTAGCCCTACTTTTCTAATCATGGCTACATCTTCAAGCGAGCTTCTATGACTTTATATTGTTCTAATACAAATATCGTTTTGTTTTTTTGTTGACGAAGTACGTTGGTATGATTTGAGGTCGTTTGGCCTCAAAAAAAAAAATAATAATAATAATTGGTAGGAAACACTCGCACACTCGACTTTACCCTTACTGCAATTTACATTTCATTTATGATTTATTCGGGTAAACGTAGTTACAGATTTCACATATAATTTGCAAACTTCGAATTTTTGCCACACATTAAATTATTATTAATATTAGATAACCGCATAATACCGTAATTGCTTAATTCTTAGACCCCCAACCCCAACCCCCCATGATACTAAGGCGCACCATAAATTTTCAAATACTTTTTATGTAAAAGAATAGATAAATAAATAAGAAAAATAATAAGATTTATTTACAGAGAATCAAAGTAAAGTGTAGCTACTAGGAAAAACTATCTGACTTATGGAAGCTGGAAAGTTAAAACTAAGCGTTTCCATGAAAAAAAATTAAAAACTCTGGATAGAGGATGTTCTTATTTTCATTTGTTAATTCTTTAAAAATGTTAATGTTTAATCCAAATAATATTCTGTACTTAAGGAATTAGAAAACATATATTCTATAAGAAACCTTCTTTCGAAAATTAAGTTCGAATCCAAGTCGCACTGCTTTTTTTGAATATTAAAATGAGAGAGGAAAAAAAGGGGGGCGGCTTAAATTTGAGCGTCCTCACGCGTTGGTCTGGTGGCTAGTCGGTGCTGCATCGTGGGTAAAAGTGGGAAGCCACAGTTGGTAGCGCACCTAGGTAGCGAAGGCCGGAACTAAACGTCGAGGGAACCGCGGCGTGCTTACTACATCCCAATAAAAATCACCATCTGGTAAGCCTTGGCTCTTCGAAGGGCCTTAGGTTTTTTTTTTTTTTTTGAGGGCAATTACGATATGATAATGGGACTTCAAAGGAACGTCACCAATCCCCTAGAATACCCTTTAAATGAATTTTTCCGGGGAAATGTTTCAAATAAGTTGTAGCTTCATTATACGATAAGTTCTAAAAAAAAATCGTTGGAACTGTTTTGGAGAAAATTGCAAAAACTGCAAAATCTGATCACTAAAGTGGTACATACATCCGGCGACGATTAAATTTAGGTATTCCACCAGGTGGTATAATACCTAAAAGGAATAGCAAGCGATTTTTCTTTCTTGAGATGTTTTATTCAAAGACACAGACCATTCACTAAAAACAATTTGTTTCGTGCTCAGAAGATCTCTCAAAATTTGTATTTCCGGTGAAAGCACAATTTCGAAAATTTAACATGATAGAGGAGTTAGAGAAAGTAAAAATGGATTTACAGAAATAGTAGTAATGAAAATCGAGAGGGGGATGAGAGGGGAAGTAATGTAGATAATAAAAGGGTACTTTCCCCGCTCAAAGAATTCTATATTAATTAAATTTAACCCGACAATGATTTGTTAGATAGCTAGAATTTTATAGAATGATAATTAATATAGTTCTAATGATGAAGATATTTCAGTTTTGTTGATGAGGGTCTAACAGTGTTCACTTTTATTTGGAATTGATATTGAAATTTGCCAAATCAAAGTAATAAAAACTAAAGAAATGAAGTGAATAGTGCTAAAAACCAAAAGCGAAGCAATAGTGAATAGCAGTGTTACCTAGCGGCCAATCTGAGTACTATAAAACATTATGGTGCTAGTGAACCGGCCACTAGAGTCACCTGGTGTGAATGTACTGTACTAACATATCGAACAGCTAGCTCTCAGGCCACCAACCTTGGCACCAAGTTTTGCCTTCCACCACTTTTATTCCAGCGCGCCCGCGCATCAAACATTTACACCCCCTTAATTTTTTTTTTTTCTTTATCAAGACTATCTTTATCACTCCCGCTATTTTATACAATTTTACCGCCTTCTTCTATCTTTGTTTTTTTTTTTTTTTTATTTTGTTTTTATTTCATTTCCTTTTTTTCTACCTCGACAATCATTTGCTATTTCTCTTCTCTCTTTCCTTTTTTTACTTTTTTTTCTCTCTCTTGTCTTTACTAGCTCTAGTCAGTGTTTCTCACTTTTTCCATCCTTATTTCGTTCTATCTGAGTTATTTCTTTTTGTGTAAAACTATTTGTTAGTGACAAGAAGGAAAACAACAAGTCTCTTTCGCTCTCCTTCTCTCAGGAACGGACGAGCGCGCTCTTACATACTCGCACACAAAGTTGCGACGAGGTCAAGGGCGATCAGCGCCCCATACACTGAGAACTGCTATACCAGCCTTAGCTCTACATCTTGCTATAGCTCCCCCGGACACAAACCATTCATAGTACATATCTTTCATTGCTTTTGCAAATCTCAGCTCTCAACGACCCTCCTTCCATCTATCTGAAAACATTTTCCTCAGCCAATAGTATTTGTTTCTTGCAGACTTTCCTGTTCGCATTTCTCTTTTACATCATTCTCACCATTTTTACAAATTTATACGTATATTTCTTTTCTTGATTAGACGATCTTTTTTTTTAATATTTTTACATTTTATTATACATTTATATGTTAGTGGTTTTGTCTTTATTATTTAACCTTACAGCCTCTTTCTAGGAAGTATTGTGTGATCTTGCGAAATTTTCGAAATTGAATTATTCACCGGAAATACATGTTTTGAAAACCCTCTGGTGGCGAAATAGTTGTACTGCAACAGTGGATAAAGTAAATACTTTTATTGACTCGAGATATTGCCCAGAAGAATGCGTTAATTACAGCATTTAATTGGTTCTTAACTTATATCAGTATAAAAAGTATGAAAAGTTTCAAATACGGAGAATGTACTTTTAACTCATGTCAAACACACACTCTCTCTCTCCCCCTCCCTCTCCCTCTTAAAAACCTACTATCTTTGATAAAACCTCAAATCCGTTCTTATTTGTGATTTGTTTTGAAATAAGTTCTCGTTTCCATGCATTGCCGGTAGATGTCGGGCTAGTTAGAGTTGAATTATATTACTTTTCCTCACTAATGAGTTTAGGTTAATCAGATGAGAAAGAAAAATGCTGAGAAGGATGCAGGATGGCTTTAAGATCAAGGGCAAACCGAGAAGTTAAAAGAATTGTTCGGAGAATCTGATACGGTAGTCTTTGTTAGGTTGGCAGATTACGATGGCTAGGGCACGTGCATAGAATGGAAGGAGATAAGAGACCCAAAGATAGCACTGTATGGACACCCGATAAGAAAGAGTGGCCACGTGGGAGATAGTTGGGAGTCGTCACAGATGACGGCCCTTGGCAGGCGGAAATTGGCGACTATTGGCAAGAAACAGGGATACGTAGAGAACCGGGGGGGGGGGGGCTGAAGCAAGTAACTTCCGGTAAACTAATTTTCTTCAAATTTGGAATTTGAGCAATATATTTAATGTAAACTTTTATTATATGAAGATAGAACCATAAATTATACTGAAGAGATATTTTAGAGGAAAGCTTAATATTGCTCTTTCACAAGTACTCCCTCCCCCTCCCCACAAAACCAATTTTCCTGGAAAAATGTTTTAAATAAAAGTGATAAGCATAATCTATGAAGATAGTACACGAAGTTTAAATCCACATACCCAAAGGACCATTCGCTAGAAACACTTTTTTCGCACTCAATATTCGTCAAAACATGTATTTCCGGGGGGAAAACTCAGTTACAAAAATTTGACACGATTGCAATACTTTTTCTCATCAACAGAATAAGAGAAAGTAAAAATTGCTTGAAGTGGTGAAGAATTTAAATTTAATGTATTCAGCCTCCGCCCAGTTCTTTGCTTACTTATAAATAGATTTTCGAAAAACAAAGCTACTGTTATTTTAGGACAGATGCAAAAATTGTTTTTCCTCTTTAAAATAACAAAAAGAGGTTTGTTTAACCTCTTTGCGTAAAAATAAAAAATATGGTTTTATAGGTAGAATATAAGTTTATTTTATCACATTTTTGGTTTCTTGAGAATTACCATCTAAAAATATAAAAAGAAGAGTAAAAATTCATTTTAATTACTACAAGATAATAACAAACAAACCTATTTCTGCTTATGATATATGAATAAATTAAATAATATAAAATTAAGAATAAATTGAATAATATATACATAAATAACGATAAAATATTGGGAGCTATGAATCAGTCAGCAGTATATATATACAGACCACTTGTTGAACCGCAGTAGCTACTCAATCATAATCCTTGCCCTATCATAAATGTGTCGGGTAATATTGTAAACAATTTATTTTTTTTTATATCAATTTTATATACTTTAATTAGAAGTTTATAGTTTGGGTTATTTATTATTATTATTATTATTATTATTTAGAAGAATTTATTAAATAGCTGTAATAAAAAGACTGTTACGACAAAAAGCATCTTTATTAAAATTTTACAAATATTTAGCTTTCCTTGTGTTACGTACATAAATATAGTTGCGCAAGCGTATATGATACTTACTAGGTTATTTGTTTTTAGGAATAAACAGCTACGTAAATGTGATTACTTTGTAGACCACTAAGGCAGGCCTTTAACAATCGACTAGAAAAATTGTAAATGAAAGTATAGAGATATATGCCAATGCCCCAGAATATGGCCCAGAACTTTCTCGAAAACTCAATTTCTCCGGAAAAGATAAGAAGAGAATAATGAGAGAATGAAGAAATAAGCGAAGCTTTTCCAGAGATAAACTCGGAACATTTAGCAAACTATCGGTAAATTCGCATTTCGGTTCCCACAGAACTCTCCAAAAGTGAATTTTCCATGAAGTAAAAGTTTAATGTTGTGCTAAAATTTCGAAAATAAGGTTTAAGTTTTGCTCTGGATATATTTGATATTAGTTTTAAGGTCTTGTGAACATGAAAACGAAAAATCCCGGGGAAACTTCATGTCACTTCCTTTCAGGTCGCACCATCGGAATTCATGGGTGTACAAATTTCAGTCAAAATTCCTTTAGATGGCAGTGCAAATTATCTATTTTTTTTTTTTTAATTTCTCTTACTGGTAAGAAGAAATATTGCTTTTGTTTCAGATTTTCTATATCGATTTTGCACTGGACATAACGTTTTGACGTCCTCTGAGTCATGAAAAAGTGATTTTTACAAATTGGTCTGTGTGTCTATGTATGTGTGTGTGGTCAGCATAACTCAGAAATGGAAAAATTACAGCAAGTTCAGAAAGCTTGATATTTAATTTCAAGTATTAAGTATGGGACCCGACAGTAAAGTTTTGATTAGGATCGATCAACCGGAAGTAACACTTTAGTGAATAGATTTTTCCGTTTTTTTTTTTTTGTTGCGATTTCCAACGATTTTCTTTAAAATTAGAATTATATTAACTCTTCATTAATAAAGAGCGACAACTTTTATTAGAAACAATTTTCCTGTTAACGTGTTATTTCAGTTTATTGAATCATTCTATAATCCAAATAATATTTAATTACAATAACATGAGATGCTAAAATTCCGAGTTTGAAGAAAATTGATTCATCGGAAGTGTAACTTTACTGAACAGATTTTGCGATTTTCACCAACCAAAACACCAACGAATTTCATTAAACTTATTATATACTAACCATTTATACAGAGACCTGTCTCTTTTGTCCGAATCTTGCAGGAAGAAAATTCATTTCAAGTGTTTTTGAGGGAGAAGGAGGTTATAGTTACCTCAAAAAAGTCGTTTTATAAAATTTAGATTCTCCCATTCATGTAAATTGATGGCAATTAAACATTGAATAAGTATTATATTTTGAAGAAAATTAGTATATTTTCTTTTTAACCTTACATACTAAGTGTAGATATAAAGGGGTAGGGAACTTATCCATTTATATCAATGCTACAATAAAAATACCTTATTGCCCTCTAATAGGTATAGAGCTTAGCTCTTTTTAATACAGAGAAGAATTATATAGGTATATACCTAAATAGGTACCAAGTTTTGAAAATGAAAATGCGAATTTTCATTAAGGATTTTCCACTTATTTCTCCCGAAAATGACTCCGAAATATTTTCGGATTTTAAATTTTTTATATTCACTATATAAAAATATATATAATTTACTTTTATTTGAAATATTTTCCCTGTATAATTGATTTTTGACCGGTTTGGGGCGTAGGGGGGTGGGGAACTGGAACATTACATTTCCCTAAAATAATGTCAATCCAGTATAATTTTAATGTCATTCCCCTTTGGAAGTCATGGAAACTACAAATTTAATTCAAAATATTCGTAATATATTTTTTTTTAAGATAATTTGGCTACCAGACTGAGAATTAGAAGAGTAGAAGAGAGTTGTGAGAATGATTCACATTAGGATTTTTTCAGTATGATACTGTGGTCAATTCCTGTTTCCAATATTGTCATATTGTAGAATTTACATTGACTAATTGAGTTTTAATAATAGAGAGCACAGATAATTTGCTTAATTAATCTTCATATTTCACTTTAACTTCCGGTGATTCTTTTTCTAAATAAAAACAAAATTTTTAAATAAATTAAGGGCTGGAATTTTTTATATTTATTAACAGATTTTACCCTTTATTTAACCGAAGAGGGGTATAAAAGCAATTTTTATTTATTTATTTTTGATTCATTTTAAATAAAGATTAGGGGAGGTTTATAAATATATATAGATATACAATTTGTGTGTGTATTTGTGTGCGCCTTAGCAGTTCCAATATTAGACCTTAGTTGAACCCGCAAGACAGGTTGTATTGCGCATGCTGTGTGACGTCACATTTGCCCTAGTCTCAGATCGTTCACCTTCCCCTCGCTGTACGTCCCTCCTTCATACCGTCATATAGTGCATATTATATACTCCTCCTATCTTTAAGAACCTTTTATCAATCCGCCCTCTCTCGCTGTTATTTTTCTATATATATATATATTCATTTCTCTTTCTCTCTTTTTATAGAGTTCATCTCCTTATTCTCAATCTTTCTATTCCCGCCTGCTCTTTTTTCTCCTTCACTCTTCTGTTACCAAGGAAACACCTACTGTATTCCCTTGACTTATGTGCTTATTCCCTTTCTTTATGCATGATTGTCATACTGTGGTGAACATAGTTTTTTTTTTTTTTGCCAATAGGATAGATTTCCTTTTATTTAAATCAAACTTAAATTAATTTCAAAACCTAAATAAGTGGAATTTAGGAAATTTTCTCTTTTTCGGAAAAACAGTGACTTTTCAGTTTTCACTTTTTAAATTTGGGAAAAATCGTGTTTTAAAATTGAATTTGAAAGCATCTCTCATATCTCATAATAGAAAAAAATGCAATCTCGAATGAAGAAAAAACCTTATATGATCTAGTTGGTCAGAGACCTCAATCGAAGGTAGATGAACTAAGACCATAATGGGACCATTGTACTCCCTCCATCGCATTAGCCGGTGTTTTATTAATCAATAAGTTCTTAGATACATTAGGTAATGTTATATCGTTCATAAATAGAATAATATAGGATAAAGAGAGAGAAAAAAACTAAGGAATTATGTTTAAAGTCTCCAGTCCTATCGAAATATGGGCGAAAAATAGATTTATACTACAATTTGTGATCAGACTTTATAACCTAACTTTAAAAAAAAAAAATCGTTGGGGCTGTTTTAGAGAAAAATTGCAGGCAACTGAAAACCCATTCTTTAAAGTCGCCAATGCTAGTTGATTGATTAATACTTTAGCTTCAGTCTGACAGTATCCGCCCCAAATAAATTTTCCAAGGAAAATGTTTCAAATAAAAGTCCTTAAGCTTACTAAGAAAAAAATCACTGGAAAAATTGATGAAAAACAGGTCTACAGTTTTCACCGAAAGCTTCTTTTCGTTTTTCAATGGTGGTACTTAAACAGAATATGAAGTTTGAGGTTTCGGCAATTTTTTTCGAATTTAAGATGATTGTTGGAAGAGAGACACACACTACTGGTGGGTTAATTTTAGCTCTTTTTACTGAATAAAAGATACAGAGCAAGAGAGCAATAGCTATAGCCGATGGTAATTTCTCAAGAGACCCTTGCTTGTTCACTTCACCTGTTGAAGATTGCTTACAGGCACTTGAAAGTGTTTAAAGACTTGTACAATACTTGTCGTGTAAAGATTTTGGTTGCTTGTTGTCACGAAACTTATTTAGGTAGCATAATTTGACGCTATTTTTATATCATATATTTTTCGGAGATTCGGCGGAGGATTGTTGTTTAATCTTGCAAGCAAATCAAGCGCTGTAATCGCATGGGCGTGTCAGAAGCGCTGTTGTGCGGCAGTAATATGAAATTCTAAAAAAAAAAAAAAAAAAAATGACATGCTCGGGATAATTTCTTTTATAGTAAGATTATTTAGTCGGTCGGAATAGACTTTAAAGTCAACCAGAAAATCGCCTAAGTGTATCATTAAAAAATCGCATGAATTTCAAAAAAACGCCTCGAACAAAATACTGAATAATTTTAGGCAAACTTTAATTATTAAATACTTTGAAATAATAAATAATTGTTAAATACTATAAAGGTGGCTTTTAGGGCCACTGTAAACACAGTATACACTGCAGATATCTCAACAGATCCCAAGACTATCGTCTCGAACTATCTACACTTTACTCTGCCATCTTCCCCTCTGATCCAGATCCAGTAAACTCTGACTGATATCTGCAGAATCACTCAGTACAATAACAAAACTTTCCCAATCATTCATTTCATTTGCTATTTTGGGCTGTACATCGATAGAAGGCTAACATAGAACTGTCACACACTTGACTTAAACAACAAGAACTGACTACACGTTTTAGAACAGCTGAAAGATACTGGACAACAGATCTCATCTGTCACTAGAAAACGAACTATTTATTTAAACAACACTCTACTTAAACCAATATGGACCAATGGAGTCCAACTGTAGGGTTCTGCCAAACGTTCCAACGTTTCCAAGAATTTAAACTTTACAATCCAAAATCCTCTATGCTCCTTACTATGTCCAACCATACTAATGACCTCAATATTTCTTTCCTTTCCGGCTTAATCACAATCCGTTATATGCTATTCCACACCATCTTAACCATACACAGTATAATCCTCTTTTGGCTTTCCCCTCTCTTCCAAAACATTCCCGACACACTCCTCCTAGACATTTTAAGCAACATTGGCATGGTGACATGCTAGCGAGTTAATTTAGTGAGCGCTGAGTGCTACCAGTGGATAGATTCTCCACTCGTTTGTAATGTATTTTCCTCTACCAACTACTGTATTACTTCTGGCAAATAATACTTTGCACTTTTAATTATACAACAGTAATTTCTGATATTTTATGCATTTTAGCATACATTTCCATTTGTTACTGACCGGTTTCGGATTTTCATCCAAATTTCAGTGCATATTCACCAAATTCGTGTATAGAGTTCACTTCAACGAAATGTTTTTGTGGTTATAATCTCCCGCACATATATACACCACCAAACCAACAAGTGTGAGTGTAACAAGAAACATTACGTTGAAGTGAACTCTATACACGAATTTGGTGGATTTGTTCTGACAATGGATGAAAATCCGAAACCGGTCGGGAACAAAAGGAATATGCATGGTACGACGGATAAAATACCAGATGTTATCCAGCAATACGACCCATCCACATATCAATAACAATAATTATTGGGGAATTCCCCGTTCACATATATTTACAGAATGAAAACGTTCCTCATTAAATCTACTGCCATTAGAAATTATAATTTAAATTTGAAATTATTATAATATACGGTTTTTCCATTTGGTAAAACAATAAAACAATTTATTTACAAAACAGTTCCAAGAAATCGTATGACAGCAAAAGAAGAAAAGCAAATGGCTGTCGCCAGCTGTACCGGAAAAAGGAAATTAAATTTAAATTTGATTCAGAATATTTTAATACACATGGTGTATGGAATAAAATATTCAGTTTTTTGTTTGTTTGTTTTAAGATGTGATAAATAAATCACTAACTTATTATAAATATTTATTATAACTATTTTAAAAATTGATTGCCTATTGTATTTATTTTAGTTTGTTTATATTAGGTTAATAAAAGTTAACTAATGAAATATTCAAATTTTACGTTGTTGGTTCGAGTCAAGGTTTCTATTCTTGGATAACTTTGTTAGTACTTTTTCTTAACTTAATTTAGAATTTATTTTTTGGAGAAGGTGGAAGTGTCTGTTTGGAGGCAATTTATCGTTTTTTCACATTACATTACTTGTATGCGATCACTAATCAGCTCATGGGCGATCACTAATCAGAATTAGCAATATCCTTAGCAATTGCCTACCATAATAAAGTTTGTGGTCGTTTTTGTAGGCCATAAAAGCTGGACTCAAAAGCTCCATTAGTAACCGCATCAAGACTCCACCACTGAGCCATCAAACGGGTTTCACCCCTTGTCATGCCCAGTACAATATATTAGCGAAAGGGCTACATCTTCGGACAGCAAAATCAAGTTTAAAAAGATGAGTCGCTCGATCTGCATCAAACATGAGAGGTTCACTTGAACTAGGAAACACTAGCTCATTACCGATAGAACAAGCAAGAGTTTCTGACTAGCCACCTCACAACAGCCAACGCGACCATTCTACATTCATCACGTCACCAACAATTATCACTTATCGCTTGTTCACTTAATCCTTCCAGAAAAATCGGACAAAATCATTCTGCAACTATTATAATATAAGATGCTTTTAAAAGCATAGCTAGAATTTCAAGAGTAAAAAAATCGATTAATAGGAACTACGACTTTACACAAGAGATTTTTGAATTTTTTGGATTTTTACTTTCTCTTACTCCTAGTAAGAGGAAGTATTTAATCGTGTCAAATTTTGGATATCGAGTTTTCACCGGAAATATCCGTTTTGAGGTCCCCTGTGTCCAAAAAAGTGGTTTTTAGTAAATGGTCTGTGTGTGTGTGTGTGTGTGTGTGTGTATGCATGTATGTATGTAAGTGAACAGCATAGCTCAAAATCGAAAAACTGTAGAAAGTTGAAACTTGAGATTCCGTTTAGTACAACCATGGGATGTGACAGTACATTATCTGTCAAAATTCCTCTAACGGAAGTACCGCTTTACTAGTTGGTTTTTTTACTTTTTTGCAATTTTCTCAAAAATGGCTCCGACGATTTTCTTCAAACTTGATATATCAACTACACATACAAAGAGCTGCAACTTTTATTTGTAACATATCTCCGGGAAAATCCATTTAAAGGCACTTTTGGGAGAGGGGCGGGATTAGGTTTTTATCTAAAGTGTTATTTCAGTTTATTAGACAATTCTGTCATCTAAATAATCTTAATTAGAATTAAATATGTTGTCGAAATTCCGAGTTTGAAAAAATCGGATGACCGGAAGTGCATTTACTTTACCACTTTACTGAATAATTTTTTCATTTTTTTGCGATTTTCTCAAAAATGGTTCCAAGGATTTTCTTGAAACATACAATATAAACTACACATACAAAGATGTACAACTTTTATTTAAAACATTTCTCTGGAAAAATTCATTTAAGGGCACTTTTAGGGGAGGGGTGGGGTTTGTTTTTCCCTAAACTGCTATCATAGTTGATTATACAATTCTATCATCCAAACAAACTTAATAGAAATAAAGAGATGGCCAAAATTCAGTTTCAAGAAAAAATTAGTAAACGGAAGTGCGCTTTTACTGAACGATTTTTTCAGTTTTCGACGAATTTCAATTAAATTTGGTACACAAACTATAAATTTGTCAATTATAATTTTGAGAACTGGAGTAAAGGATAGATGTGTGAGTGTTTCCACACCCGATTTTTTTTTTTTTTTTTTTTTTTTTTTGGAAATTACACCAACGATATGTTCTAATAATTTTGGAATATTAACACCACAAAAATATGAATCCATCACTTTTTAGATTAAAGGAAGGCTGAAAAAAAATAATTTTTTTTTAGCGGAAAATTGGTTTCTAACAAAATTTCTCACGAACAAACGAAAAACACAGGAAGCTAAAAACTTGGTATTCCGTTTCTGTACCATTACTGCAACTGACACGAAAGTTTCGGGCACAGTCTGTCATTACGGATGTGCGAGTTTTTTTGAGTTGGGGGTGTGGGGATTTTCTCGGATACGGCTACAATCGATGATTTGTTTTAAACTTGGCGTATTTCATTGCACAATTAAAAACGTATCATTTTTATGGCCTCCTGATTACCAACTGATTTTATGGCCCATCCCAACTGAACATTGTAAACTTGGTAATTTTAAAAGAAAATTTGTTAATTAATTTCTGTTAATTGGAGTAAGAGAAAGGCGTGTCTGGTGTTTCACATCAGATGTTTTTTGTCATTTTAATGTTTTGTATATATAATATTAAATTAGGTGCCTTATAAAATGGATTGACATAAGAATTTAATGTTGAATCTGATGGAATGTGTGTCGAGAGGTGACCCAAGTGATATAGTGAGATCTCCCAGCTATTAGAGCACAGTGTTACGTAAAAGACTACAGTCTGCAGAAGTAACTGGAAACATGGCGGGGCAAGCTGTATTGCTCGCTGACGGCTGGAGAAAGTGACTACTAGAGAACTAACTCTACTAAGTATTAGTATTTAACTTTTTTTTTCTTTTTTTTTTTTAACGCGCGGCCTATAGTTTGTTTCTGTTTTTTTTAATTTTTTTTTTTTTAATTTCTATTCTCAATAGTCAGTCATACATCTACGTATAAAACATGCACACAAGATTTACACAACACACTGGGTCCGTCACGAAATATATCACTCCGCCCCCCCTACCACTCCGGATTTATTGCAAATACTTGTTACCAAGTAAGAGTAGGGCGAACTGTGTGGTGTGGCGCCCTTGCTGTGAACTCTCACCAGTCATTCCGTGTGTGTATGTGTGTGTGTGCTGTAACACAAACATAATTTAGAAATTAGGCCTATAGGTCATTCAACTTTTCTTTTTAGCTAACAAATTTATAATTCTATAAAGTATATTTATTGAATCGTCTATATTTTATAACTAAACGATGCTTTTTAAAAGCTTTTTATAGTTACTATTTCAAGTTCTTCATGTAAGAATCGTTCTTATTGCGGTTATACATGATGAAATTTATAGCACACATCCTCTGTGGGAACGGGACCCAGCTTTTTATTCAGGGGTGTTGAGGTTTTGACAGCCATGCAGATATCTTAGCCTAACAATACGATCAACTTACTTGACATGTCAACCTTCTTCCCAAATTTTAAACCTTATTCCCATCAGGAAATCTGGTGTTTTTAAGGTCTGTTTGACCAGTTTAGCATGCCCGTATGGAAGCATGGGGTTCATTTTACAAAGAGAATATCTCTACCCCAGTTAGGTTGTTGTTCAAGACGCAACTGGTGTAGAAGTGCCCTGAGGCGCACAACCTTTGCTTGGCTCATTAAAGGTAGATTGAGAACGACCAACCAGCATGTGGTATCAGTCATGTCAACACTCAACCCATACTACATTTAGATTGAACAGAGAATGTGTGCCACTATTAGCGTTTCACGGCGTTCAGTAGACAAACAGTAGCTTACTCAAGATGGATAAAGATTTCTATATCCACATTACATTTTTTTTACGCGCATCAGAGAGCCACTTACAAAAACCAGACTCCCACAAAACATCATTTTTCTTCCTTACGGAGCTTAGAGAAAAGTATTTGATGAAAACTCTCCTGATGAGACGGATTCCAAATTTTCTCCTCCAAGGACAGCTGCCTTTTCCGCCTCAGTCTAATTTCCGCTTCCTGGACTTCCTTCCTTTGCCGGATCTGATGGGGTTTTCCCTGAACGCTTTCTTCTTCTTCTTCTTGACCATTCGAAAAATTCTTTACAAATTATTTTATTTTCCAATATCCTTCCTCCAAACTTTCGTATTCAACCAGTCTCCAAGCCTCAAACCCCTTTCATTAGTTCCCAATCTTCTCCTCCCACCTCCTTCCTGGTCTACTTCTTCTCTTGTTTTTCGAGGGTATCTATTTCCCTCCTTTTTGGTTAACTTCATTCTGAGTGTCCATACATGCTGTATAGTAGCAGGAAATTTTGATGTGGAATTGTTGAAATGTAAATGCACGAACCGATACTAAACTTCTATTTTATATTTGTATATTTGTACGATTTTACTGAATGAGGAGAGAAATGATATAGGGGTAAAGTGATGGACCGAAGAGTTATATGATGAATGCAGAATGTGTAGCGTTGGCTGTTGCGAGTCGCTTGAAGAGAAATGTGATTAGTTAGTCCTCTTTCCTGTTCTAACGGTGGTGAGCTAGTGTGACTAGCCAGGTGATTCTTTCAAGTTTGAAGCTGATGTAGCTAATCTTTACTCTTTAAGTTGGATAGTTACTGGCTCATACTTTTCAAAGTAAAATTGGTGACTCTGCGTCAAGGTTGGTTTGGTGACAGAGTGACTGGAACGGAAATGATTTGTTGATTCACTCTTAAGCCCCTCAGGCTTTATTCAGTATCTCTTACCGCTAGAGACAGCTTTTAGGTGAGAGATTGGCTGCGCTTGGTGAGTGCTTGAAGCCTATCCGCCAATACCTCTGGGCGTGGCAGAAAGTGTGATTCGTCGTTGATGTGCGCTTGATTGGTAGCACGGTGGTGGCGCCTTGATGAGGTTGCTAATGTACTACTGAATCCAGCTTTGATGTGGCGAATTTGCTGGCTATTGATTCCATTACCATGCTGACTTCCTTTTTTCAAATCCTCTCTTCTGTTCCTCTGTACATGCCCCATTTTTATTCATCCTTGTCTTTCCCAAGCACCTCCTCCAATCCTCTATCAGTACCTTTTATTTTTCACAGACTCACTTAATGGTAGTCCAAGGCGTACTTATAGACTGAAAGAGAAATTTGTAACCCTCGAAAGTATAAAATAGCTTTATTACGGGCAATCTTGTTTAGTTAATATTTTTATTATAAGGTAGCTGACAGAAACTACTTAATTACTGAGCGTTGATTAATTCATAAAATTTTTGCGGGTAACGTCCTTTGCTTTGAAGTTGTTGTCTGAATTCTAAGCAGTTTGTGCTTTTATTTAGAATGATTGCAAAATAAAGCACACTCTATAAATAAACATCTATAATCAAAAGCTCCTTAAAATTTGTGTATAGCATTATCAAAATTAACATGATTATTTCCATTCATGTATAGTAAATAAATAAATAATGACAAAAAAAAATTTTCTTTCAAAACCACCAATAAAGTTAACGTTGTTTTCTTTTTTATGAATGAATATGCTTCAATGAAATTGAAACTAAAAAAAAAAGAAAGGAAAACCTGTATTTTCCTTAATTAGTGTTAAAAATAGATACAGGCAATTTACTGGTAATTTAGTGTGGAAAAACATAGCTTATACTTAATAGTAACGTATACGTGCAGTATTTACCAATTATTTACTACTATTTGATAGGGTATATGTTATCTGGAGTGAGTGGAAATTACTACTACGTGTGAGTGTGTGTGTGTGTGTGAGAGAGAGAGAGAGTGAGAAAAGGAGAGGATGTATGTACACACATAAATATATAGGAGCAGCAGGATTGATGAATGAAAAGAGAATCCTGTGTACACCCTAATTAGGTGTGTAAGTTATTGAATGAAACTGTACGTATATTAGAGTAGAGTGTACAGTGTATGGAATGTAATTTTAACCTTATATTATTCATTCATTATATAGCTTTATCTCAAGTTTTTACTTTACTTGTTATCATTCTGTCAGTTCATATTTTATCTTATTACTTTCTCTTACTCCTAATAAGAGGAAGTATTGTAATCGTGTCAAATTTTCGATATCGAGTTTTCACCGGAAATATCCGTTTTCAGGTCACCTGAGTCCAAAAAAGTGGTTTTTAGCAAATGGTGTGTGTGTGTGTTGTGTGTGTGTGTGTGTGTATGTATGTATGTATGTATGTATGTATGTATGTATGTGAACAGCATAGCTCAAAAACGAAAAACCGTAGGAAGTTGAAACTTGATATTCCGTTTCACCATGGGATCTGACAGTGTGTTATCTGTCAAAATTCCTATACCGGAATTAGTTTATTAGACAATTCTGTCATCTAAATAATGTTAATTAGAATTAAATATGTTGTTGAAATTCCGTGTTTGTAAAAATCGGATGACCGGAAGTTTAATTTACCACTTTACTGAATGATTGTTTTTCACTTTTTCGCGATATTCTCAAAAAATGGCTCAGACGATTTTCTTGAAACTACGTATGTACACTAAACATACAAAGATCTATAACTTTTACTATAAAATATCTCTGGAAAAATTCATTTAAGGGCACTTTTGGGGGGAGGGAGGGGTTATGTTTTTTTCTAAAGTGCTATCATAGTTGATTATACAATTCTATCATCCAAACAAAATTAATTAGAAATTAGTAGGTGGCCGAAATTCCGAGCTTCAGAAAACCGGAAGTGCGCTTTAACTGAACAGTTTTTCAGTTTTCGACGAATTTCATTAAATTTGGTACTCAAATTGTCTGTTACAATTTTCAGAACTGGAGTACGAGAAAGTTGTGTGAGTGTTTCGCACCAGATTTTTTTTTTTGGCTACCAATATTTCACTTTCTCTTTAGCTGGAGTTAATCGCCGTCAAATAGAACTTAATTTGCATTATATAATTCTGCAAGAGAAATCGATGGAATAAAAATATTTGGTTACCTCCTCAGGATGGGGGCGGGGGGAGTATTTACTGGAAAGTCTAAGAAAACTTTCTTTTCTAAACGCAATTTTACTTGAGTATAAGGACTTTCATGGTCCTTTATTTTCACCAAAATAACGTGAGCAGAAGCTAAATAATCCGCAAACGGATCGTAATCCACAAGTTATATTTTTTTTCTAACTCTATAAACAACTAATTTATTTATTTACAAACTTCTTTCTTCTATCAGGGATATTTTCCGTGATAGCCTGCTACTTTTTGTAGTCATCGACCGGTTTCTGGTGTTCGCCTATCATCAGGATGTTTCTAGTCATAGCAGTGTGATAACTGATAACCTTGACTTACACAGAGCAAATTTAGTTGATACCTCCTTTCTTCTTTCTCACTTCCTTCTTCTATCTTACAATGCACGGCTATATTATAGGAGAAAGTGAACAATAAAAAGGAAGTCTTAAACTAATTCTCGTTTATACGATTAGGATAGATAAATTGGGGGCCAGATATGGTAGACTTTAGGAAACTTGTAACCAGAAATTATAAGAAATTACGAATTAAATAAAATAAAATTCAGTAAATTACAAATATTATCCATAGATGGCATGGACTGTAGATAAAAATTGCAGTTCTGCAAACTTTGATCTTGATCTGGAATGAAGTCACCCTTGACTTAAGCCCAGCCAGCCATCAATCATTCTCTAGTAATACAGTATCCTGTACACTTATATCCCATTCCATATTTTGTAGAAAATTAATTTTGCTGTGATTACAATTATCTTGTTATATCTTTGTCTATCTCTCCTGGCCAATGAGTAATAATTTTAAGTTCATGTTGTATTCATTTATGGTTATTGTCGATCATTTAATTTTGAGCTCAATTATCTGTTGAAGTAACAATCGCTTTAATTAAACTTGTTCATTTTCTTCTTTTTTTTTACATTTTTAGTTATTTTTGCTATTTACGTCCACCCCGATTTCCTCGTCACGCAGAACCAGCTGGAACCAAAGTTTCTATGTGAAGATTCTTCTTTATCTTGAATAGCCTCCGGGATACATGGCTCCCAAAAGAATTATTCACCAATATTAAAAAGTTTTTCGAAAAACGTCACAAAACTGAATGAAAAAAAATAAGAAAGCAAAAAAAAAAAATTGTGAATATACGGTATCGGAATATGTACGATATTGGAAAATTTAGGAAATCAAGAAGTGTACGAAGGTAAGGGAATCATGGAATATTCAAAACTGGGAAATGTAGAAAGTTGGAAATGGGAAAGTGAGGAATGATCTAAGCTAGTGATGTAGAATATTACTTGGGGATTGTAGGAATCTGGAAAATGTAGGATATTGCAGGTATATACAAACCGGGAAATGAGAAAATATGGAATGAAGGCAAATGGGGGAAGGTTGGAAATTGAAAAATGAATAAAACTGCGGTAAGTGTGAAGAGGGAATGGAATGGATAAGAACGTCTTAACTGGGAGATATAGAAAAATGATAATGTTCAAAACTGGGAAATTTAAGAAACTCTAGAACTGTAAAGAAACTGTGGAATACAAAAACTGAAGAATATTGAAAATTATTGGGTACCTATGAAACGGAGGAATATGAGAAAATTTGGAACGCACGAAAGTGGTTTAAACAGCTCATATGGGGAGGCGAATGTAGGAAATTTCGAAATGTAAGAAAAGTTGGTAATTTATGAAACTGGGATGAAACATATTTTGAAAGATTTAAGAAGTTCGGGAATGCGATCCTTTGAAAATACGGATTTTGGGGAAATATGTAGGAAAACGGGGGAGGGGAGATTTACGAAACTAGAGTGGAGAATTAAGTACTTAATTGGCAGCTTACTTGAATAGGGAATGATACAATCTAGGAAATATTGGAAGCTAGGAAATGTATGGTAGGTATATGAGAAATGACGTATTTCGGGTTGTATGAAAGTTTTGTAAATTGGGAATCGTAATCGGGGAGAAAAAACGTGCTTATAAGTGAAATTTATTGAATTATTAGTATGACCAATATCGTGAATTTAGAAACTGGAGAAAGCCTGGAATAGTGGGAAGTTTTGAAATCAGATTTTTTGTATATTTTGTGCTTCCTTTTTATGATTTTTTTTATTTTTTTAATTATTTTTGAAAATATTTTTAGAATTAAGTAATCCTGGCTTCGTTTTTTTTTTTTCCTGAATTACCAAGTTTAAACTTTCAAAACTAAACACAATTTCATATGAAAATTGTGAAACAACCAATTTCTATGAGATGAAATAACAGTTTTACCAGTTGTAAAAACATATGTGCAACGGCTATTAAGTAAACGATGTAACTTTTAGTGTTTATTCGCTCATATATATATATATACATATATATATATATTTCTTCTTCTGTTACTTAATGATGAAACTGCAAAAAAGTGTGTTACAAATCTTGCAATGGAATTATAATAACTTAGCACTTATTTGGTTTGAATCATATAATCTTTGGTCAGATTTTAATTTATTTTAATTTTTATATTTTTACTTATTCTTCAATTATTTTTATTTACATTTTTTTTTTTTTTACTTTGTTGATGTCGTAATCTTATTGCGCGCACCTATGTGTTATTTTATTTGTTGTGTTGTTTACTTGAATTTAATGAACACAAAATATTTCGGTTAAATTTCCATGATTTTTTGACACAGAATCTATAAAATTGCAAAGCTCCTTTTTTTTTTTTTACAAGAAACGTGAAAACAAAATCTGATGTGGATATTCGTAGACCTGTAGTTTTCTCTTAATTCTGACAATTTCTTCTTTTTTTTTTTTTAATTTGGGATTTTTATTAATTACTTAGAAGTCTTCAATATTATAGAAGTAGAAGATCCCCCTTCCCTGTAATAAAATGACATCTTTAGCGAGTAGGCTTTCGTCTCAGCTCCCAAGAAATTAGAAATAACAAAACCAACCCTTCTGGTTTCTTTTTCGAGTGAATCACGAATACAACTGGAAAAGAAAAAAAAAAATACGTTTCAGAAAACAATTTTGGTCAACTGATTTTTTTTACTTTCTCAAACCTGGGTGGTGTTAGAGAGGAGATGAAGTGCGAGTTCATGAACCAGATTTTGGAAATTGAATTTTCACCGGAAATATACATTTTTGAGGTATCCTGAATAAACGGAACAATGTTTTTTGCGAATGGTCTATATATATGTATGTATGTGTGTACGCGCGCGCGCGTGAGAGAGTTAATAGAATGTCTCAGAAATGAAAAGCTTCAATAGCTACAACGATTTTGTTTAAACCTCCGTAAACTGGCTCACACGTAAATACTTATAACTTTTATTCCAAACATTTTTGCCGGGAAAATATAAATTTTTGGGGATTCTGCGGAAAAATTAGCGTTATGCTTTCCTCTAAAGTTACCACTTCAATATAATATAGGCATTACCAAAGTACATTATATTATATAAACATTAAAAGCATTGATAGAATTCCAAATTTGAAGAAAATTCTTTTCTTTTTTTTTTGTATTTTGAAAGCTGCATAACATCAATGGTCTTTTGCACCAGAACTATATTAAATAGACACTTTACTTTTAAATAAACACTCTATATTATTGGAACAAAAAAAAAAAAAAAAATCTAACGAAATAAATACAATCTCAACCTTTTTATTTCAATATAATGCTGCTCTACTCATTTAATTTAGCTTGATTAGTTTGGCAGCTCAAAAACTAATTGATCTTCAGTACAGTCAGACATACTTTCTTATCATTCTTATCATCTACATTCTGATCGTGCATTATTTACATTTATCCTGTGAATACATTAATCCTTATAAAAAGAACATGCATCCTTATAAATACATTCATCCTTATAAATACTATCATCCTTATAAATACATTCATCCTTATAAATGCATTCATCCTTATAAATACATTTATCCTTATAAATACATTTATCCATTAAAACACAATTACGCTTCTCACATTCGTCTATTTACAAGAGAGTGGAGTACTCTATATTCCTCACAGTCTATGAAGATCCTAAACCTATCTACATTCACACAAACATTCACACAAGTGCCGGGGTGCCAAACCCGACACAGGCCCACCCGTCCTAGAAAACAGCGGCTCCCGATGAAGAAAATTCGTTTGTGCGACTTTACATAATATGTTTTTTCAGTTTTTTGTGATTTTCTCGAAAACGGCCCCAACCGATTTTCTTTAAACTTTGCATTTTAACTACACATAGGAGGAGCTACCACTTCTATTTGAAACATTTAGGTCAAGGAAACCTACTGAAAAGTGGAACTCCTAAAAAAAAAAAAAAAAATTAACTGCAGTAAAAAAAAGTCGTTTGAGTGTTTCACATTAGATTGTGATTATCTTTTACTGGAGAAAAACGAAACACTTCTTTAGAAGGCAACACAATTTAAAAAAGAACTTATTTATGATTTCTACAGTTATTGAATAGGTACAAGATATAATAATAAATTTGGTCAAGATTAAATATTTATCGATTTATATATTATAAAAAAAAAAAAAAATCGACAAATTAAGAATTGAATATTTTATATTTAAATAATAAAAATATTAAAATAACAAACCCATATTCAATACGATAAACCAGTTTGGAATGGCAACAGATTGTAAGACCTATAGACCTAATTTTGACTGACAGCGAAAGTATTTTTATTCTCTAAATATATTCTTCTACTTAATATCTTTGATTTATATAATATTTATTAAAAGTTTTTTTTTATTATTAGTTTGATTATTTTCTCTTACTACTGTAAGAAGAAATATGTATGGGATTGTGACCGATTTCTTATCGAAAATAATTTGATCAGGAACCTTAAAATTCATATTCTGTTTAAGGATATTATTATCACCAAGGAAATCTGAAAGCAAAACATTTCGATGCGGGAAAAGATATTTAATTTTTTTTTTCCATTTTCTTAAAAAAGTCGATTTTCTTTTTTTTTTTTTGTGTGAACATATATTACTTTTATTTGGAAAATTTAGCTTTCCCCTAAAGTGCTATTTCCATAGGTTTAAAGTGTTTTGTATGATGCTTCTTTCAACATTTGTTTTAACGATAAATTAAACGGAAGTGCGAATTTCCTGTACGATATTTTTATAGCTTTTACGATTTTGCTTGAAAACGAGAATGTTGTTCTAATTTATTATACGATTCAATCATCCATGTATAATATTAATCAGAATTAAATATGATGGGAAAACTCCGAGTTTGAAGAAAATCAGTTGACCGGAAGTGCGGCTTTTTACTGAACAGTTTTCTTTTTTGTTTTTTATTCAGTTTTCTGCAATTTTTCTCCATAAAACATCGACAAATTTTATTTACTAACTATACATATACGAAGACCTATCACTTTTGATGGAAACTATTCCAAGAAAATTCATTTTTAGTTTGGTTTTGCGAGAGTTTTGGGTTTGGCTTTCTTAAAATAAAAAAAGACAAACTTTAGATCCTCCCAGACATGTTGATCGAAGGCAACTAAACTTCGTCTAGAAAAAATTATATGTTTGAAGGAGAATTAGTCAGTTATGTAAATTGCAGTATGAAAAATTCTTGTGAGTGTTTCACACCAGATTTTTTTTAATTTAAAAACAAAATTATTAAATTTTCAAAGTTAAATAAATAATTTAAATTTTTTTAACGAATGTAATTGCGTTTAGTTTAATAAAATAATAATAATAATCTTAGTAATTGTTTTATTAGAACAATGAACTATATATAATGTATCCATTTTTAGAGACCTCAATTTAATTTCTTCAAATGAAATCATTGTATCATTTTGTTTTTTTGTTTTTTTTTTATATTTAGAGGTTTTATTAATTTTTTTTTTAAACTAGTTTTATAAATGCTCTATGAGTATTAATTTTGAAGTTGAAAAAAAAAATGTATAATTTTTATTTATTATTACTTTTTTGGAGCCCTTTATTCGAAAACATAAAATCTTGAGGACTTCGATCATGTGTTTTATCAAAGAACTACCTATTTCGTGACCTCATAATTCAGATTTGCATTGAAGGATGTATTTAGCGAGTGGCTATAAAGACAAGTAGGCCTTTTTAGGTGACCTAAAAGACATAGTGTGATTGGTTGCTAACTTAAATGTCTGGGTATTGTACATAGAATGTTTACTTCTATAAAGTGTTATAATGTGTAAAAGTGTGATAAGAATCTTGGAATTTTCTTGTAGTTAAGCTAACCCTAAAATTGTAACATACATCAGCTATCTATGTTGGCTCTATGTATATGAGGATGCTTATCGGGCTGTCAGTGTAAATATTGTACGTGTTTGTTAGGCTGGGGTACCTGCAGGGCTGTCAGTGTCACTAATCTCCATTTCTTTTCACGGAGAGTTTTGTTGTAAACGTGGTTGAACTTAACTACGTCTTAACTTCTATTACAAGGTAGAATAATATGCATTATGTAATGACCCATTAAGAGGTAAGTCTAAAATAACTCAGCTCCTCCCACCCCTAGATATTCGCTAAATATTCGTTTTTCCCAGAAAATCTCGGGTAAAACCGGAGGTACTCATAGAGAAGAGGCCTCTTAGCTATTACTCCCGGTATTCTAGGCCGAAATTTCCTCCTCTATCTCACAGACTTTACAAAACGGGTCTGGGGAATGAGCCCATTATGTGGAGGTGTCTCCTTGCTCACTGAGGGATCCAACCAGATGCTTGAGAGAGGTCCATAAAAGACACTGCAATAACTCCACTAATATCTCTGTCCGGATCCCCAATGAGCATCTTAGACTGTCAACTACCCACTGTGCTCATCCATAGGGATGAATACTGTAAAGCTATCCTGATTGGAATTATGTTGCACTCGCTAAGTTACGCTATGAGATCTTTGGCACATTGAGACCAGAGGTGATAATAGCGCTGAGATAATAGAGCTGATTGGGAAAGCCCTCAACCTCGTAAAGAGAGGGGCAGGTACACCTAAAGGGGCAGGCACAATAAGCCTTTTCTGGCTGCAGCACTTGGGATCGTGACCCATCCCATGGATTAATCTAATCTAATCTAATCTAATCCTGACTGGAAGCTTGACAGAAGAAAGGGAGAGAGGCACCTAATTTGGTATACCTATTCCTATACCTCATTCCGTCATTCCCATAAATTCCCATTGACCTTGGTACCCAGACTTGAAATACATCCTTTAAGGAAGAAATATGTTTCCAGTCTTTTTAGAACATTCTAGTACTAACTTGGAAATTAAGACACATGAACTCAGCGCCTTCAACGGAGCTTGGCTGTCCTAGCAGTTACAGTATATTTAATAATTACATGTAAATACAAAAATATATTTTTATGTGGTCTTCTCTTGTTTCATGATGATGACTCGGTTCCCTTAGTCGAAAAATAGAAGAGAAAAAAAATAAAACGTGATTGAGGATTTTCATTAATAATTCAAAAGCAGCAATTATTTCAGCTAGTTCACGAGGAGCCATCCAAAAATAGAAATTGATACATTTTTTTTTTTTATTGATCAAGCGGTTTGATATTTATGATATTCCTTTGCAGAAGAAATGATTTGAAATAAATTTTTATTTTCTCTTCATTGAATAAATAAAAAAAAAATGGAATTTTTATTCTTTATTTTTCAGATATCTAATCGTAATTTTTTTATTTTCAGGTATGTAGCAGATCGTCATTTTTAATGTTTCCTTTTACACATAGTTTTGTTCGTAAGTAAAACATTAAATTTATTCCACTTTTTAATCATAACTAAATATTATGAGAGAGATTATTATATTAAAAAAAAATGTAATCTTTCTATTAATATATTTATTTATAGTTACAAGATATTTTGCACGGTGTTTAACAGTTTATACATACATACATATATATAAAATTAGGGAATGTAATGTGTATATGTGTAAAACAGTGTTCATGTATTAGTTTTTTTTTTTTTTGGTGGGCAAACGTCTCGGCCGCCAATATTATAAATTGAGGTGGTGGGGATAGGTGAAGCTGGTGGTGTGAAGGGGGGCGGGTGAATGAGGTGAGTGAGAGCGAGAATGAATGAGAGAGTGAGAGAGAAAATTGACCCAGTTACAAAGTAAGGCCGGTTAACGAACTCTTGAGGGTTACAATTCTAGTGTCCTATATTTTTGTCTTTGGAATATTGAGCTCCTCTCTTGTATTTACACATATTATACAGACACACACACACAAACATATTAAACTCTTTGCAAAACCGAGAGCAACACGCCCCCATTCTAGGGCGCCGACCCAACCTTATATATATATGTTATAAAAACTGTGTGTGTGTATATGTTCGTTATGTTTGTGTGTCGATTTTTTTTTTTTTTGTTTTCTTAATTTATTTTATTTTTACTTCTTCATCAACTTCTTCAATAAAAACAATAACCAATAAAAAAAAAACATGCTCAATTTAATACATTCTTTTCAGTATAATATTAATTATAATTAAACATTTAATATTAAATAATAAATGAAAAGTATTTAAAAAAAAAAACATTTCTCAGTTGGATTTGAACTCACGTTGTTTCCCTTTCACAGTAGACAAATGATATAACCACTTTAAACAATAGTTGTGCATTTGATTTTCTTCCTACAACTGTCTCTGTTTTGTTTACATATATAATTAGAAGTTTATATTAAGATTATTTTTTTGTGTCACAAAGAAAAAGAAAGTAAATCCATGTTATGATGTAATCTGTCAAAAAAAAAAAAAATCTTGTTACGTAGTCTACTTTCCTTTCTTTATAATTTTTATTAATATGGATGATTCTATTGGGCGTAAAAAATAAAATAGGGTCATACGATAATTAAAGAAACATAGAGCGTAAATTACAAAAAAAATCTTTATAAAAATAACGATAATTTCAATTAGTTGGTCCTGAAATCTTGAATCATTCAATGATGATGATGGCAAGTCCTGTAGAAATCTCCACTTTGGAGAAAAATAATAGCGATCAGTGACAGGATTTCTAGTTTATAAGAAGGTTATAAGGAAAACAATCTGAAATTTATTCCCCCCCCCCCAAGTGGTGGTTGGTTGATCTGTCCAAAAGAGACGGAGCAATGTGCCCGAGTTGCAGTGTGGGGGACGTACAATCGTAATTTCAAACTCCACCACTTGAACCTTGCATTGACGCTCAGCACCAAAAAAAGAACTGACATCTCTAGAAGTAAGAAAGCTATGAAGACCCTGGAAAAGCTATCATAGTTTGCAATAGGGAAGGAGTATACTTGATTTCAGGGACGCATAAAAAAATATTGAAAAATTAGCCTAACGCTTCAACAAATATGGAGGCTGAGAACTTCTATCACATCCACCTAACCAATTCTTGCACCATCAAATTGGACCATTTCTGTGATCCTCGCGTAAGAGTCTTTAAATGGCGTCAGATTTCACTACGACAAAGAAATGAAAGCAAAGTGCAAAGTGAAAGCAAAGCCGTTCAATTGGGTCGATCACATTAATTGTTTCCTATAATAATATTGTAGGAGCTATAATAAATGTGTGGCAATCACAGAATACTGTTCTTATAAGAAGTGAGTTGAATAATTTGTTAATAAAAAAAAATAACCGCTTGCTTAGCTGGGATATATCTTGTTTTTATTTTTTCCATTGCCATAGCAACTCAACACTGCACTATAGATCTTGGGAACGAGCGTTCATTGCATTGAAATGGCCCTACTTTAGAGAAAAGCTTAACATTATAGTGCAATAAAATCATTAAACCTTCCTCTCCCCTCCCCCAAATGATAGATTATGTTTGTAGTTAGTATGATTATAGCCAACTCGGAAGCCAATTTAAAAAAGAAAAAAATTGCGATAAATTTGGGAAATTAGCAATAAAGTCACCGCTTTCAGTTGATAGATTTTTGACCGTAAAACTTTGTGCCAGACAGACCTCAGCGGATCTCAAAAATATAATGTATATTTTTCAGTGAAAATGCAATTTCCCGAAAGTGTTTAAAGACGCTAAACTGCTATATTAGAAAATGTTTATTACTAAATAGAATTAATTTTCCACACTAAGTTTAACTGAAACCATTATTTAATTTTACTTACTTCATTATATTTAATTTCTCTCCATTTTTCCCCACCATTAACTCTACCAGAGTGTTCGCATGGATCATCTAGATATTCATACAACTTCTTTTTTAAATTCATTTAAAACGGAACACATGATTGACAGAAAATGATTTTGAAAGTGAAAGCAGTTTGGTAATTTAAAGTAAAAAAAAAAAAAATAGAAAGAAAAGAATTTCTTCCTTTATTTACTTTAATTTAATTAATAATGAAAGTAATTTATTATTAGATAATAATTGTTTATTTAGTTACCTTTTTATTGTTAATAATTATCAAGATCTATTATCGATACTTGATTTCACTATTAAATAACTTCTTAGCTTCCTTTTTACTCTCGACTTAATATGAAATCGTCGTCTGTTTTTTTATTTCGATTTTATTACTGTTATTAATTTCAATTAGTTGTTAGGGGATTCCTATTTATTACCATTCAGATTTGGTTACCGAAATTTAGTTTCAGGACCTTAGAGATACCTACAGAACTTTAGAGAATACTATATACATATATATGGATTTTACTTTCTCTATACTATATATAAATATATAGCAAGTAAAATCCATCTATGACAAATAATAATTGGTTGGTTTAAGGTAGAGATTTCAAATATCTGAAAAAATAATTATATCCCTAAGCAGCCAGAAATGTGAGTATTTGCATTGAAGAGTTCTTTATTGCCCTCTGAAGACAAACTGAATTCTAGACTGTTCGTGTTAAATAGTTATTTGAAGTGAAGAACGTTGAATAAACTCAGAGCGGCCGAAACGTTCTAGTTCAGTTCCTGAAGATTTAGCATCATCTTCAAGCATTTCATTCTCTTAGAAAGCAGCACACCCTCTGGATGAGGTTTTAACCTAAAAATAATCCTCACATAAACCAGATCGCTGATCTTCACTAAAATACCAGAGTTTCCAAAAAAAAAAAAATTCTCGATCCAAGGAGTTTTATGGTACAAGATTGATTTGTCTATCTATCTATTTTATTCTCCTTCTTTTATTCTTCTTCTTCTAACTGAGTGACTTTGTGACTTCCGCAGTAACTCATCCATTGTTAACTTAGTGCTAAATAACCCTGTGAATAAGAGAATGAAAAAAAGAGACAATAGAACACTATGATAAAGTAAATTAATAAAGGAAAAACCCAAGAAAAGTTTATTAATTTCTTTTCTTTGCTTTTTTTTTTTTAATAATGAAAAGTTTATTAAGTTTGCAAATGAATTAATGAGAAAAACTTTGAAAATAGAATGGATTCCGGTTCTTTCTTTCCTTCTTTCATTCCACATTTTTATGATATAAACAATCCAGGTTTTGTTTTAACATATTTCTTCCCGTTCAACCAATATTAGTGGAGCTTCAAGTACTTTTTTTTATTCAATATTTTTATTGTAAATGTACAAGTTATGACGACAGCTGAAATAACCTAGTAGCTTTATTTATTTAGACGAGTGGTCCCAAAAAGGTAACAGATTTGCTAATCTATTCCGTTTACTGAAATGCCATTACATCTGAATTTGAATTATGCTTCGCTCTGATGGGTTCCAGAACCCAGCCAGATGTAAGAACTCTTTGTCACAGATGGTGTAGAGAGAACGAAACATCAGCCAATGAACTACAGAAATGTCAGCTCGATACATGTATTTCTTCAGGTCCACTCGGCGCCATCACGTTATCTTAAGAAAAGAATAATGGAATTGTTGGACAGAAAAGGCAGAGAGTGTTTCATCAGAGTCTATGGTATCGATGCTGATGGCTCCAAATGGCCAGCGAATATGTGGCATTTCCCAGGGACGTAAAAAGAAAATGCTCTTATAATTAATTTACCCAACTATAAGTTAAGAGACAGTTCTGAATAAGAGGTAAAGTTGAAGATATCAGAAACAAGAAGGGAGATATTTTTGGTGCAACGATTTCTTTAAGAGAAATATATAGATGAGTTTGTGGGAATATAGATTTTCCAAGTGTACGCATTAAGGTTTGGGTAAGAGAAGAATGGATTTGTAGGAAGAACTAGGGATTTTTCGTCAACTGTAATGGTTTCGAAGGTTTTCGGCATTTTATCGAAAGAAATTCGTGCAAGCGAAATTCGCTAGGGCTCAGTGGTTAGCGCACTGGACTTACACGCGAAGGCCCAGGGTTCGAGTGTAGCTGTGCTGCCCTTAGATTTTTTTCTTTCTTCCTAGGAGCCTCTACAGCTCTCTGTCCAGTGATGGACAGTGTTGTTTGTAATGGGAGAACACCATCCGGAGGCCGGCAGTGCACTGAGAAGGCTCCGGGAGCCAATGACCATAGATGTTGACTTAAATTGAAAACAAGTCTTAAATTAAAAAAAAGAAATAACCTTTTCAAAGTAGTTGCAAAAGTAGTAATTATGAAATTAATGGACAAAATCGTCCTTTTTGAGTTGCTGTGAATATTGTTATTCAATAATTTCTACTTTTCTATCGTTTTATTATTATTATGATTATTATTATTGTATATATCGTAGGTTTATAAGGAAATAAAATGATTGTCTCTTTTTGATCGGTCACTGGATCTCATGGTTTTATACCAGAGTTTGAATTTCCTAAATAAATACATTATCATTTACCAGGATTTTCAAAGTATGACCTGCAAATGAAAATTGAAGTTTCCTTTTTTGGATACTGTGATGGCAGCTAGAAGCAGGCGAATTAAATATTTTAAATGTATCAGTTAGAGGAAATTTGTACGTTGGTTGGTAAGAAGGGTACTGGAACAGATAGCGAAGCACAAATCACTTGGCCAACTCTGTTGTAAGACACCCCTTTGGAATACGGCGGCTTAGTATGAATATAAGGTTAATGAAAGGTTATGCAGTCATATTCACGCAATTATACTGTCAGTCTACATATTTAGTCTTATTCACGCAGTCAAGAAATATTCTCTTCCTTTATTTATCTAATCCTAATTTTATATTTAGTGTATAAACTGATTCGCTCTGTGCAAGTCTGTGTTATCACACTGTCTGACAAACGCATCCTGAAGATGGGCGTACGCCCGAAACCGTCGATGACCGCAAAATGAAGCAGGCTACCACGGAAAATGTCTCTGATTTTATATTTAGTTTAGCTCGTTTTTATGTACAAATGCCTAGTCATTAAATTAGTTGACTTTAATCATAGTTAAATTTCAGATATGTTACTCGCTTAAACACCTATCATATCTCTTAAATTATTGCTCTTTCAAAACGCGGGCCACACTACGAACATACATCAACCCATCTATCAGTTACAATGCAATACGCCAAACCCAAATAGTTATTTAAATCAACTACCTTTCCAAGCCCTATATGCATTACTTGCGAGTTTGAGGAGTCAATTTGGTTGGTGATGATGTGTGTTTTGTTGGATATTCCCTGCAGGCGCAAAGATTCCAGAATAATTTGTTCCACAAATCGTGGTCAACTTTAGTCCCTGCAGTTTTTGTTTCTCCCATGTTCGAAATCGTTTTAAATGAAGCATTTTCAGAAGATGGTAAAAATTAAAAACAAAACTTCTCTTTTTTATTGTAATAGATAAATTTTGTTTATAATCGACTTACATAATGTTCTCTTGTAAGATTTATCCGGGCTTAATGACAGTTTACATCTCCAGTCCATCCAGTCTCCATGACGGTTTACATCTCCAGTGCATGATTGCCCATCATTATTGAATAATTCAAAGATATTTAATGCTGAAAACTATATATAGATATATATATATTATATAGTATATATATATATTATATATATATAGCAATATAATTAGCAATGTTTACCATTCCATTAATAACAATTCCAAGGAGAGTTCTGTTTGCGTCCTTTGAAGAGTTTTTTTTTTTACAAGTCAAGAATAAAAATCATCTTGCTACAAAGTGGCAATGATCTCTCTTCTGCACCTTTTTCCAGGAATTTATTTGAATTGTCACTTTGTCTTGTTGTGTCGAAATTAAGTTTTCATACCGGAAATGTATGTTTTGATATTTATTCCCTGAATGCGAAAAAACAATGTTAGCGAATGGTCTGTATGTGTGTCAGTGGATGCGAGAAAAACTTTTTATCGTCAAAAATTATTACAAACAATATGACTATTTAATTATAATTTGATGCGATAAATACAGCTTGTAAATCTCTCTAATTAGACTTTGTGTTGTAATAGTTGTTATTATTATTATTTTTATTATTGTTATTATTGGTCTGTATGATCGGGGTCGATGGACAGCCAGGCTGATTAAGGGAGTTGAGGAATGGGTGAGAAGGCCGCACGGTGAGGTAGACTTCTATCTCACCCAACTCTTGAGCGGTCATGGATACTTCAGGGCGTGCCTGAAGAGGATGGGGAAGGCGGAGGAGGAGGAGTGCCTCTACTGCCCGGGGTGTATAGATGATGCCTCGCACACCTTTTTTGCGTGTGACCGGTGGCAGCGTTCGAGGTGGGACCTGGAGGAGGTGATAGGACGGCAGACTCCAGACACGCTGGTAAAGACGATGCTATCCAGTGAGACCTGCTGGCGTCACACCGCGGCATACGTGAGGGGAATTCTTATCAAAAAGAAGCAGGATCTGGAGGAGTTGGAAAAGAGGAACCCCCAGGGGGATAGGACAGAGGCCTGGCCTGATGTAGTGCTGGAATCGGCGAATCCAGGCTAGGTCCAGGCAGAGGGGGGTGTTTTAGCCGGTAGTCTCCGGTAGTCCGGCACGGCGTGCGTAAATGCATTTCACCACTCCAAAAAAAAAAAAATTATTGGTCTGTGATTATTGGTCTTCGGAGGGGAGGGGATCAAACCCTGCGCCCATACAGCTACCTCCCCCAAATCAGGTCTAGAACAAACATTCAGACCTGTGTCTAACCCACCTAAGATTCATCGCATTCCGGAACAAATCGGACCATGATCTTAAACGGAAATAGCCTTAAGCTCTGTCACAGACATTCTATTCCATTCAAAGCTCCTAACCTAATTTCGTCACAACCCAAGCAATAAGGTGAATGTTTTTTTTTCCCTCTGTCTCACAGACTCTATAAAAGGGGTCTGGAACATGAGCCCTCCATTATGTAGAGGTGTCTCCTTAAACCATAATACCAAATCAGGGATCCAACCAGATATCTGAGAGAGGTCCGTGAAAGACACAGCAACATCTCACTAATAGCTCGATCTGTACCCCCTCAGTATGCCGAGAACTTAATGAGGCTCATCCATAGGGATAATATCCGTGGAAGCTTGACAGACCAGCGTCTAAAGACAAACCATTAGCACGTTCCGGACCAATTAAAGGGAGAGAGAGGCGCCTAATTTGACAAACCTATCCACCACCTCATTCTTAAAAATTCCCAAATGACTTTTTCAAAGAAGATAGTTCTTCTAGTTTTCTAGCTAGAACATTCTAGTAACAAATTATAATAATAGTTATATAAGCAAATAATCGAAATAAATAGTTTATTTCGACAGTTTAATAATAAATAAACAGTTTATTTCGACAATTTAATAATAAATAAACAGTTTATTTCGACAGTTTAATAATAAATAAACAGTTTATGTCGACAGTTTAATAATAAATAAACAGTTTATTTCGACAGTTTAATAATAAATAAACAGTTTATTGCGACAGTTTAATAATAAATAAACAGTTTATTTCGACAGTTTAATAATAAATAAACAGTTTATTTCGACAGTTTAATAATAAATAAACAGTTTATTTCGACAGTTTAATAATAAATAAACAGTTTATTTCGACATGTTAATAATAAATAAACAGTTTATTTCGACAGTTTAACAATAAATAAACAGTTTATTTCGACAGTTTAATAATAAATAAACAGTTTATTTCGACAGCTTAATAATAAATAAACAGTTTATTTCGACAGTTCATTAATAAATAAACAGTTTATTTCGACAGTTTAATAATAAATAAACAGTTTATTTCGACAGTTTAATAATAAAAAAACAGTTTATGCTACAGGTTAATATAATTCTCAAAAATGAAAAATCCCAGAAAGCTTTGACATTAAGGTTTTAGACAAAATCCACTAATTGGAAGTGCTACTTTAGCTTTTCTGAAATGCTTTTTCGATTTATCCCGATTTTTTCTAATTAGCTTTAACGATTTTCTTTAAACTTTGCATATTATCTACACTACTTATAGATGCTAATCACTTTTATTTCAAACTTTAACCAAGAAAATTGATCATTTTTATTGGTTTTGGCGGGAGAATAGCCTTAAGCTTTTCTATAAAATGCTACTTCTCAGTACATTATGTGTGTTTATTTGTTCGGCTGCTCCTACATAGTAATAAGGTTCATGAAATGCTTACTAAATTTCCAAGTTTAATAAAAATCGGTTAACGGAAGTACGACTATTCTATTTACGGAATAGTTGTCTGAATTTCATTGGAATTATCACGAATAAAGCTCTAGCGATTTTCTTTAAACTTGGAATGCTCAGCATAGTTAGAAAACATATCGCTTTTATTACTGTATGTGTCACTTACTGTGTAGAACTATTAGAATTACAGTAAGAGAAAGTTGTGTGAAGGTTTCACACGTTTTTTTTATTTTATTATAGTTGCTTGAAGGTTACTATCATTTTAAACTTTTACTGTTTTGACTAATTTCATTTTACTTTAATGATATTCTAAAATTTGAGCAAATTCTATCAAAAATTTCTAGACCTGATAAAAATATAAATTTGACTATAATAATAATTATAAGAAGGGTGATGTTTTAATCATTTTGATTGTAGAAAACAAAGAATCTAACCTCGACCAATAAAAACAAAACATAACTTGGTAAAGAACGGTTCAAATGTCAAGGAAAATTGTTCACTGTTCAGTTTCGTTTAGGTGCTATTTTATCTTATTTCTTACTTTCAAAAAAAGTAATAATAGATACATCAAAAATTACAGAATTACGTAAACACATTTCTAACTGTTTATATTGTTTGTTTTGTTTTTTTTATTTTTGTGTTGCGTACTTGACAAGTTTGATTTTACTTTCACTTTTATGCCTAACAGTAAATTATATATATTTTTTTTTAATGAGCTTGTAATTTTTACTGTTTCTCTGGTTTTTTAATTATACACGTAAAATTTGTGAGAGCTCAACGATTTTCCTTAAGATTTGTAAATCTGTTAAACGTATAAAGTGCTATAACTTTTATCTGCAACGTTTCAATGGGAAAATTCATTTAAGAGAGCTTTTTGTTGGAGAAGGTGTGGGGTTATGTTTTCCTCTAAAGTGCTATTTTAATTTATTATACGATTCTATCATCTAAATAGTTTTAAGTATGCTGCCAAAATTCCGAGTTTGAAAAAAATCAGTTACGAGAAGTGCGTTTTTGACTTCTTTTTTTTTCAGTTTTCTACCATTTTTTCCCATAAAAACTCCGCCGAATTTAATTAAATTTAATATACATATTAACTATAAATACATTAACCTATTTTTTGAAACATATTTCCCGAAAATCTGCATTTAAGAGGTTTTGTTGTGGAATTTTTATTGTTAAGGGTTCACCAAGTGGCAGCGGCCTCCTTGGCCATCTATTCTCTCATTAACTAATATATCAGAATGCATCTTTATCCATCAAAAACTGTATAATAAAGACAAAGGTAGATTCTACAAATATTTATTCCCCAAGTTGAAGAGACGCCCGTGGTTTGCTAAAATTTCTATCAGTAAATCAACAATAAAAGCGGTGATGATATGCCCGCACATGGAAATAGAGACCATCTCTTTAATATAATCACGAAACATGTCCTTTCAATTACAATACAATTACTTTAAGTAACAACACAGAAGAAACAATAGTTAGTTTTTACATGAAATATAAAAAGAATTTTATGTAAAAAAATAGATACTTCTTATGTAACTTTCTTAGTAACGTAAGTGGCTCTATAGGGCGTAAACTAAAGCTATAGCAAAAAAAAAAAAAGAAGCAAATTTTATACTCCTTTTGATGTACTGTTGAAGGTAACTGAATATTTAATAAAAAGTATAGCTTTGAAAGTTTGAAAATATATCATTTATTACGATGTTAACTTGCAATAATAGAAAGGTCGTGAGAGTGTTTCACACCAGATTTTTAAACCTAAAACATGGATCTCTATTTCCATGACAACAACAGCTGATTGTATTAATTTAACATACCTGAAAATAACTGTTCAGCACTGCCATTACAATCATTGTTTTATCCCTAAGGAAGTTTGAAGTTTTAAGCTATAAGAATGTTAATTCTTTAAAACTAACCGATAAGTTAGATGAATGGGCGTGCCATATACGGCAGTGCTATTTATGTTACCAGTTGTACTCTGCTCCTTTAAGATATAAATAATATGTATATGAAGTCTACAGCTTTATTTATATACTTCTATATTAATACATACATCCAGAAGTGATTTATTTTTTCATTTTTTTATATAATAAATTTACCAATAAATTATTATATATAATCTTAGTTATTGTTATTAATATAGTTTTTACTGTATTCTTACTTTATTTTTTTTTTTTTAAGTCATCATAATTCAAGAAATAATCAAATATTGCAGGCCACTTCTCTTTTTGAACTGTTTGATTATTTTAATTTTTTGAATTTTCACTATTTTTTCTTGATACTTTCATTTCGTTTTTTTTTTTTTTTTTGTTCATTCTACAAATTAATTAGCATTTTAATAAAAAATAGTTAGATTAGATTAGATTCTGTGGGAGTTGACTATCTAATATAAACCATCACGACCTCTGTTGTCTATTGTGGCACCCAAAAGTTAAAGTTTCCTTTCCAGACCTGTCTCTTTGATTAGATTTTGGATTCTGAAGTGAACTCCGTCGGTGAAGCTAGCAGGTGTCAATTTCTCATCTCCAAAGAGGCAAAACCAGCTGCTATACAAGCCCCTCATACTAACACAGTACGTGCAGTGCTGTTTCTTCTTCTTCCTGACAAAACTTACAGGCGCTATCACTGTTGTCAGGCCCATGCTTATTAAGTCTACAGTGGCCAGTAAGGAGGCCCACAGATATCTTTATGGCCGCACTGCCTTGTTAGAATAATTCTGCAGTAATCCTGGGCGAGTAGCAAATAGAATTTTTCGCCTGCCTTTTTTGGCCTCAGGTTTCAACCCACCATTTCTGTGAACCGTCGTACATCCATGCTCTGATGTATAACAATAACAATAATAATAATAATAATAATAATAATAATAATAATAATAATAAATGAAAATAAATTTTCCAAATATCTAAAAATCACCAAAAATATTTGGTCTCTACAATCAAACAGTATTTAAATACATCACTCTTACCAGTATTTCGCATAAATAAAGAAATAAAGTGCGCAGCCAGTATTCATCATATTATAGTATTTAGGGATCCTTAAAATATGGAGTCGTCTCTCAAGGGTGCCATGACGCCAAAAAGTTTGAGGACTACAGCTCTACATGGCATCTCTTAAGAAGCTAAGAATAAAACTAAGAAAAGTATGAAATAAAATTGATTTTTTATAGTTGTATTTTTCCAAAAAATCTGGTGTGAAATACTCACACAACTTTCTCTTACTCCAGTTTTCAAAATTGAAATTGACAAATTTTATAGTTAGTATATCAAATTTAATGAAATTGGTAGGAGTTCGTCGAAAACTGAAAAATTGTTCAGTAAAAGCGTACTTCCGGTTTACTAATTTTCTGGAAACTCGGAATTTTGGCCATCTATTTATTTCTAATTAATTTTGTTTGGATG
>JAAEAF010005877.1:91246-110232 GCA_011037195.1 Triatoma infestans
CATTTTTGAGAAAATCGCGATATAGTGAAAAAAATCATTTAGTAAAGTGGTAAAGTAAACGCACTGACGGTTATCCGATTTTTTCAAACTCGGAATTTCAACAATATATTTAGTTGTAATTAACATTATTTAGATGACAGAATTGTCTAATAAAGTGAAATAGCACTTTAGACGAAAATCTAACTACAGCCCTCCCCCCATAATTGCCCCTAAATGAATTTTTCTAGTGAAATGTTTCAAATAAAAGTTATAGCTCTTTGTATGTTTAGTTGATATACGAAGTTTAAAGAAAATAGCCGGAGCCATTTTTGAGAAAAACGCAAAAAAATAAAAATAAAAAATCTAGTAAAGTGGTACTTCCGGTTGAGGAATTTTGAAGATAACGTACTATCAGATCCCATGGTGATAGCTAAACGGAATATCAAGTTTCCACTTTCTACGGTTTTTCGTTTTTGAGCTATGCTGTTCACATATGCGTGCGCACACACACAGAGATTGCTAAAAACCACTTTTTTGGACTCAGGGGACCTCAAAACGGATATTTCCGGTGAAAACTCGATATCAAAAATTTGACACGATTACAATACTTTCTCTTACTTGGAGTAAGAGAAAGTAAAAATTGATTTTTTTTCGGACTTGATTGAACTGGCTGGTTTGTCAGTTAGTTTAAATTTAAATTTGCACAATCTCTGTTGGTTTTGACATACAGGTGGCTCCACATAAGGCTGCTCAGGTATACAAGTAAAATTCCACACCACCATTTTTATGGCCACCCCAACTAAATATTGTTACATTGCAATTTTAATGAAAACATCGTGTGATTATTCCGCACCAGAATTTTTTGTTTTTTTTTAGGTTTCCGATAAACAGAAACTTATTGCTAAAAATATTTCATTTTTCATATTCAGATAATATCTTACCGCAGTAAGAAAACCAAAAAAAAATAAAAGTTATACATACAGTTTAAGCGGTAAGGGTGGGAGGAGGTGACGGCCGGGCAACGTGGAGGGGGGCTAGTTTTTAGTGTTAGGGTGGAGGGGGGATGATTGTGGCGGCAGTGCCAGGCTGAGTTCTCTGCGTGTACAACAACTTGCCAACTGTTTCTACGTTACCGTCTACACATTACATCTAGTATTATTAGTAACTTCGTCTATATTATTCGTCGTCACTTTTGTTGCTATTTAAAAAAATAAACGGAAAATTAAAAACTCGTATCCTTTGTTACCCCACACACTTTAATATTGTTCTGTAACGAGTTAATATATTAATTTCTTTTTTAAAAAAAAAACCATTATCAAAGTATTTTGCAAACAGCCTACTCTTAATTCGGGTTCTTAACAGCTCCCGGTATTATTTTTAAGGACATTAATAAAAATTAATAAATAAATACGGCTGTGTTTAATAAATAAATATACGGACTAGACTTTTATTATCAGTGCCATGACAGTTACCAACTTCAGGCCACATCAGGCCAATCAAACTCAAGATCTCTTAGGACGAGTGTTAGCAGGTAATTTATTTATTTTGTATTAATAAATTTATATTTGCTTCTTTGTTGTACGATATAAGCATCATCTCCCCCCCACCACGCCATTAACACATTGTCTTGCTGTTATAACCTTAACATAACCTTCTTTGTTACTTTTTCGTTTGTTTTTTCTTTTTTTTTGCTGTTGTTTGTTTGCAAGTGAAAGTGTTTGTAATTATTTGTTTTTTAAGATACTTTATAATTAATATTTTTTGAATAATTGTCGTAATCGAATTATTTAAAGCTAACTTTATTTCATATTATTTATTTATTTACTTTTTTTAAATAATCTCCACTCCATTTTCATTTATTTTAAATATCTAGCCTGTTTTTTTCAACCCAGCAAAAATATTTGGATTGTAGCTAATTTAAAAATTGATACTGAAATTCAATTTAGATAAAAATTTGAATCTCCTGTTTCCATCTTCACACCTTTTTCCAAAGAAATCTTAATATTATGTGAATTTTTTTGTACCTTTGATAGATCATTCAAGATTTTTTGAATGATCTTAAATTTAATTTAACGAACAAAAAAATCTTTATTCTCGTTTCTTTAAAGAATTGTTATGTTTTACAAAAGTATAGAAGTGGAAGTAAAGGAGGGGGTGATTAGGCCGTTTTCACTTTCTGAAATTTTTATTTTTATTTTTTGAGTGTTGAGTACAGAGATAGAGAGAGAGAGAGAGAGATAAGAGAGAGTCTTCCTTGAGAGCCAGCTGCCCCCTACTCAGATGTAGGTCACAGGGATATATGGTGGGGAGTTTAACTGCCCGTACAGGGCAATAACCTCTCTCTCTTGTGTACACACTCACACACTTACAATCTCAATACCATATACATAAACTATCGCTATCGTTCAATAACACATATAAATATAATCGATATGTCCCAATTATGTTCTTATTTTTTGATTATCATTTGTTATCGAACTTTTCATTTTTTTTTTTTTTTGTTTCTTCTAACTGTATCACACTTTAAGATATTCTTTATCATTTATTCGCTGTCTTTTGATAAATTAAATAAAATTATAATTTTTAAATAGTTATCTGAAATCGTTATGAATGATCAATTTTTTTACCATTTACTTATCCACAATTTCACTTCCTTATCCTAGCTTTTATAGAATTTAATTAATAATTACTTTTATTATTACATCATTGCATGATTATATTTTAGTTTTCTGCAAAATTAAATCTTGATATTTACACAAACAAAAATCTGGTATGAACATGCATACACTTTCTTTTATTGCTGTATTACCCATTTATCAATTTCACTAAAATATAAAACATATATATTATCTCTAAAATGTAATTAGGCAAAAGAAAAATAAATACAAACTCGAAATTTTGGATTTGAAAAAATCGTTGGAGCAAGTTTTCGAGAAAATCACTTTAAAAAAAAAACTGATAAATCTATTCAGTAAAGAGGAATTTCCGGGTCGATCTATTTTAGAACCATAATCTTATTGTCGCATCCATTGGCAACGCCTAAACCATAATACCAAGTTTCAGTTTTTCTGGGATTTTTCCATTTTCTGAGCTATATGCTGGACCAAAGCACACAGAGAACATATTCCAAAAAACAAGTTTGTTTTTTTTTTTTGTCGAACTCAAGGGACATCGAAATATTTATTTAAGTGAAAAAAATGCTACAATAAATTTGGATAGTGAATTTTAAGCATTTTTTTTTGACATTAGTCAAAATATTCCGGAAGAGATTGGATATCGAGGATTGGATTGGATTCGAAAATGAAAATGAAAAACGTGTTCCAATGTTTTTATCGTGGTATGTGTTTTGATTATTTTTGACCCAATAGATACTAGGATAAGAGAACTGGAGGTGTAAATTTGATTGTCATTGGTACATTCACCTGCGAGTGTATACGTGCATAATGCTGGAAGCCTTGAGACAGCACTATAAACCTAGGCATTTAATTGGGCAAAGTTATTCTTATCATTAAATTTTATCCCATGCGTACATAACTCAGTGTACTTTGATAAGGTTGCTGCACTGCGCATGTCCTACAAAAAATTTTCCTAAAATTTCCGTTTGCTGAAAAAAAAGGAGAAAGATTTACAGATAAACACAATTAAAAACTTTTTTTTGGGTGGGGGAGGCATTTTTACACTTCTTCATACTGCTGATAAGTGTAGGAAATATTACAAAAGTGTCCCTGAGTCTCAACAAAAAAAAGTATTTTACTTGGTATATCGTAGTAATATCTGAAAACCCGTTCAATAAGGTTTTAATTGGTCCAAATCAACGGAAAATACTGAATGGATTTATTTATTTTTTTCGGATTTTCTCCGAAAACGGCTCCGATGATTTTTTTTCTTTAATTTTATTGTAGTATTTTTTCGGGAAAATTCATTTTAATGGAGAGAACGTTACGGTTTTATCCAATGGCTCGCCTTTATATATATAATATATATAATTATATATATATATAGATATATATATATATATACTTATTAATACGTATTATAATCAGTTACTTATTATTTATAAGAATTAACGAGTTTCTATGAACTTAATATACTAGGTAATTAATTATATTATAGTCCTTATCAGTTTTGTTCGAAACAATTTTCCAAGTATATTTTAGTGGTATTCTGAGAAAGCAGGAAGGTCATGCTTCTCTTAGTTGTTTTTAGTCTGAGTTCTTCTCCCAGTTTTATATTGAAATCTGGTAGGAATTCTAATTAGAATAGAGATTGTGATTTAGAGAATAAAAAGTATCCCCCCCCCAAAAAAAGAGAAGAAGAATAAGTAAAAGTAAAATTTTTTGCAAAAGTAGCTCCTAAAGAAGCGGCCGTTGAAATATTTCTAGAATAGTGGGGGATATATATATATATATATATATTATAGAAGGAGAGTGGAAATAAAGGGGGTCTGTATATACTGTAGCAGTGTTTTACCAGGAGAAGTATGTATAATAATTACTGAGCCTGCGCACTGCGAGGGCAATGTTCTCTGTAGAGTTGTAGGCACACTGACAAGTCACTGTATATCTGGGCCGGCGGTTGTCCTTGTTAGTATTCCCCCACCATTTCATTACTACTTCAAATATATATATATATATACAGGCTATATTATCAACCTCTAGGCAGGTCGTTGCCCTGTACAGCTCCATCTAGGTCAACTCCTACTATTACACACATTACACACTCAATATATACACACAAACATGTATATAACATATATATATATAAATTTGTCCTTTTTAATAAATATTTTTTATTTTTTAAATATCTTTTTATAATAATCTCATAAATTATTTTTTATTTTTATTTACTCTTTTTTTTTTTTTTTTAATACATAATTGAATAAAAAATATATATACACATAAATATCATTTATTTATTTTTTACATTATTTAATCAAAAGCTTGAAATGATGTCATCCAATATTGATATGTTAATTTCAGTTGACAGAATTATTTTAGCCTGTAATCTTTTCTCAATGATAAATAAGAAAATCTAATGTCGCAGCATCATCCTTGGAATATATCAAAATTCAATTTCCTTAGAAAAATATTTCAAAATGAAAGTGATAGATCTATTTATATTGTTCCCTCCCCAAAAAAATTTAAGAAGCACTCACACAAATTTGTCTCACAGCAACCAATTAATCGCTTCACTTCATTTTCAAGCTACTCCTCGCAGTATTGAGTACTGATAGTACGCTGTCATTTAAATAAAAAAAAATATCACAGAAACGTGGTCCCTTCATGATAATAATTCGCCGGCCAATGGGTAAGTTTTGAATATTTTCCTAGTGGGAAACCTCCCTTAGAAAATGGCCTTAATTCTAGGTTTTTCATAAATTTCGGATGATTTCAACTCTTCAAAAAAAAAAAAACTAGACATCTTAGAATGAATAATCGAGGGTTATGTATAGTGAAAGTCATTGAACAACTGTTTTAAATCTGATGAACAGGGATACCAACTTATCATACTGAAAATATCGTAATTCTTATCATGAAATTCTTCGATCTCTTTACAGTTCTTTGTCTCCATACTTATTGAACGGCTCTTGTATATATAAATATTGATACCTAAGGAAGTCTCTCATATTTCACTATGCAGAAGATTTGATTTCACATCCACTTCTCGTTATAAATCTAAGGTGTAAGAGAAAGTAAAACAGCTTCTTATATGTTTGTAATATTTCTGCGCAATCATTTTTTGTGTGTGTAATATATCGGATTATTTTCTGCCTTAATTGATTTTTAATACCTATAAAATTTATTAACCGTATTTAATTGTTGTTAAATCAATATAATTAGGTATTAAAATAAAAAACACAAAAAAACTGTGTGACTTTTCGTTTCAACGCCTTCTACTATACTATACCACTATACTTTCACTTGGTAGAAAGTGAGTTTGGAAACTTTATCCTTTCAACTATACAAATTACATAAAAAGATATCTTGATCATCCAAGAACAAAAGATAGTCAACTACAAATTTATCACATTAAATATAAACAAGTTCTTGAAAAATAATTCCGTTTTATAGAGGAACAATTTTTTAAATAATCATTTGTTTTTAAAAAAAAAAAAAAAAACATAATTTTTGCCATTTCACACACACTTCCCCACACTTTTGAATGAGGGGATAATATTAATTTTATTTTTTTGTAATTATATTAGCTCTTTTTAATATGTTATAATATTAACGGTTATTTTATTTTAATATAAAACAATTATATTTGAACTATAGGTGTTTACATTGTCCTGGTTAAGTAGGGAACTTAAGAAAACAAAATGAAAAAAATGTGCAAGACAAAAACTTTGTCTAATAAGATTCTAGGCCATCGTGACCGTCGTTTAAAACCAAAATTTTGTCCATTTTTGCCTGGCATAATCGTTGAAGTGGCATAGCAATTGGCATATGATATATCAGTCCGAAAATTTAGTATATGCTAAGGATACTTATAGCGTAGATGGCAACGAGAAGGCTGACAATCTGGCAAGGAAACGTGCATCTTCACGAGGTCGGAAACCTTTTTTTGGGGGGGAGTGAGGATAAGCCTAGGCTTTTTTAAAAAGTATTTAGACTTGAAACATCTCCCAGTCTGAGGCTAGCTAAGATCGTAAAAGTTCTGTCGCAAAGTTTTATCTCTGAATAAGCTTAGGCTTCTTCATTCATTTGATGGATTGTCCTGTTGAAGGGGCACATGAAGAAATTGGTCTCAGAAAATATATAGCGCCTGCAGTTTCTGAAGGTAATAGGTGGATTTTACTTCACCTTCTCAGAAACTGTGACGATTTTATGAGAGAAGGTTGAAAACTCTCTTTTCAGACCAAAAAACTTTTTAGAAAATGTGCCTCAGACTTAGGAAGTATGCTTCAGCTAAGCACTGTTGGGGATTTTCAGATCTGTAAATCATCAAAGTCTCTGAGCATTATACCGCTCTGAAAAAAAAAAAAGCAGTCAGCAAATCATGCCTATGAAATATCCAATATCTATTTTCATTCGACCAAAGTAACATCATCTGCGTGGGTTCTCACTGTGACTTTTATTTGCCTCGAGGAATATATTAACGAAAACTCTTTTTCTTTCGGGGGTTATCTCTTTGATAAAACAAAATACCCGGTAAACAAAATTCTTGTATTGCTAAAGTCCAATAATTGTCTTTGCAAAAGGTGATTGACCTGGTGCTATGTGATATAGTAAACAACGCTGATATTAATTATGATTGATCGTAAAATCCACCTCAGTTAAATGGCGATTTTTATTATTCTCTATAATTATTTGTTTTATGTTTTTGTTTTTTTATCGCTAATAAAATGTTCGATGATATGTTAAACATATATAAATTATTTTCCGTTTTTCATTTGCTAAATAAATATGTAATCCTTAAACAATCAGACGAAGAAGAAGAAGGAATGATAACCACTTCAAATGTGAGAGTGAGAAAGAGCATATTGTCCTATTTAATAAATAAATCTTCCTTTATTATCCCTTCTCAATTCAAATATAAAGAGGGGGGAAAAAAATTCGAAACCCAAGTGTAAAGTTTACATTGTAAACTAGGCCATCTTAAGTTTACCGTTTTTTTTGTTTGTTTGTTTTGTTGTTTTTTAAATAATACCTTAACAAACTTGATAATAAGAGAAGTATTTAGGCATCGCAGTTAACAACAATTCCCCCCGCCCCGCCCGCCCAATATTTATATATTTATTTTTAACAATTTGTCAGTTAACATATCTTTATGATTATCCTACATACCACTTCAATTTTTTATTAAATTTTATCAGTCAGTGAACTCTCAACAAATGTTTCTCATATATACATATATATATATATATATTATATATACAGTTTGCCCTAATTTAGAGGGTGTTGATAAAAGATAAACAATAAAAATTAAGTAAATAAATAAAATTAAAAAAAGAAAGAAGAAGATATAATAATTATTATAATAAACATTTTTCTTTTATAATTTTCATCTCCATTAAAATTAAAATAAAAAAATATCTGTAGTGAAACACTCACATGATTTTCTCTTACCGCAATTTATATATTTTATTTCTCATATATTTTTTATTTATTATTTATTTATACGGATATTACCTAGCTACGAATTTCACATATAACACCGAATATATATTTTACTTTCTTTTACTGATATAAGAGGAAGTACCTATTATTATTTTTACTTTCTCTTACTCCTAGTATGAGGAAGTATTGTAATCGTGTCAAATTTTCGATATCGAGTTTTCAACGAAAATATCCGTTTTGAGGTCCCCTGAGTCCAAAATTCCGAGTTTCACGAAAATTAGTAAACCGGAAGTGCACTTTTACTGAACAGTTTTTTTCAGTTTTCGAGGAATCTCATATTAAATTTGGTACACAAACTATAAAATTTGTCAATTATAATTTTGAGAACTGGTGTAAGAGAAAGTTGTATGTGTGTTTCACACCAGATTTTTTTCTTTTTTTATAATGAACGTGTCAAATTTGCGAAATTTTCACCGAAGAATTCGTGTTTTGGAGGCTCTAAAATTTGCCACCTCAAATCTACCCGATCTTGACAAAGGCTATAATCATAAGATACTCACCAAACAGTTCCCTAATTACTCGGTTCGTCCCGGGATCTTAAAGCCATTCTGCATCCTGCATCCATTCCAAATATCCTTCTTAGGGTCTTTTCTTTTTCCATGGTGGTCGCTCATCCGCTCTGATCAACACCACATTTCATAGCCATAGGTCATTGCAGGTCGCAGATTCAAATATATAAGTGTCATTCTGGGACCTTAACTTTAAACGGCCATTTTAAGGTTTATCGAGGCTGCAATCCCCACCACCTTTTATGTAATATAATGTTTATATTTTTTATAAGTTAACTAAAAATTCTTAGTTTAAAGAAAACTTGTCCATTATAATTATTGTAATAGTTTATATGGTGGCCTGTTTCATTCACTCGATTTTTTTTCTTCAAAAATTTAACTGGATGTAACTATTTTGAATATAATTAAAATAATAATACAAAAAAAAAAGAACTAATCACATTCAAAGTAGAACATTTATGTTGTAATGATTTTTTTTTTGTTTACGTAATTGTAACAAAATTGTGTCATGTTTGATTCAAGTAAATTTGATGCTCATAAAAATTTTCATTTTTATTATAATTTTTTTTTTTTTTTCATTTTTCAAATATACAGGAAAATCATTGACCATTGATTCTAATCTCAAGGGATGTTAATGACTGTTCTGTTTTTGTTATCAGAAAATGTGAGTTGTTGCTCTTAATTTCTTTTAAGATAATGATAATAGTTTAACTTCCTTATTAGGTGTAATAATATTAAATTTTTAGTTTTCCCATATATGGTTATTATACAGGTGAAAATTAGATAAACATTTTTCCTTTCCAATAAACATTGCAGATAATTGAATAAAGATTATAGGATATTGACATTCTAGAAAGTATCTAAATTTGATTTCCTTTATCAATTATCTATTTTCTCATAGAGAAGAAATAGTAAAGTTGAATATTTTCTCATCTAATCTTGTAAACTTAATACCCACGAAGTATTCTTCAATTCTTTCTAGCCCGGCGAGTTTAGTTTATTTGCTAATATATTGGTAAATATTCGTACAAGGGGCAAAGCATAGAATGGTTTCAAATTTAATATTAAATCTCAAACAAAGAGATCCATCAAATCCCTTGTTTGGTTATTTATTTATTTCAAATTAATATGGAACTTAATGAATACATGAAGCCAATAAATACATTCATACCAATAACTTTTAGAAACTGATATGTTTTGATCATATGAAACTATATATTATAACAATATGATGATTCTAGAATATTACTCGATAATCCTTGGATCCCTTCAACTTATATACCTACTCATCAGAATATTTAAACCTCAGATTTCTAAATGATTTTTTTGTTGTCTTTTTACATGGATTTCTTTGCCATTTTCTTATTTAAATTTGCTAATATGCTATTTTTTGTTTTTTATACTATTGCGAGAATAAAAATGTGGGAGCTTAAATAACGATTTTTTTTATTCTCAAGGGTCGTTTGTATATTCTCTTTCCGCGACAAGTGAATGTATAGCGTTGAGTTCTTGTCAGTGTGAAACACTCACCTATTTTTTCTCTTACTGCAGTTTCCCTAGTTAGATTGATAAATTTTCTCCGAACTAATAATTTTTATTGAAAATTTCTTAAATGTCCTGAATTGTATATCAGTAGGAAAATCTAAACTTAATAAAATGACTGTTATGGAAAGCATAACTTCCGCTTTCCCAAAAACTTCTCTAACTTTCTGTTTTGTTCCACCCTCTAAAGGGTCATTTTAATATGTAAGCTTTCACATTATCTTTTATAATAATAATCACAATTAAATGTGCTATTAAAAATGTCAAATTTGAAGCAAATTTATTAATTTGAAATTATGAAACCCCTGGTATAGAATAGATAGTATACTAAAAGACAATAAGCTATTAAGAGGGACTAGATATTCCCAATGAAACAGTAAATAAATTTCAATTATAGAAGGAAACCTAGCCCCTGCTATGTAACATAGAAAAACGATACGTTAAAGAAACTGGTGTGTGAAAGAAATGAACAGTACATTTTGAAAGGAAAAGTTCTTGTAAGTTACTTTCTCCATGAATGTTGTGTGCACGTTTGTCCGTCTGTGTGTGTATGTTTATTGTATGTGTGATGTGTACAGATCACTTTCTAGCTGGCCAGGTGTAGTTAACCCCTCCCAGCCAGCTCCGTTGTTCCACTATGTTGGAACTACTCTTACTTTTAACAGGCTTCCCAGCTATATCATCGTCTTTTATTTGTTTAAAAATAATAAACTTTTATACTGTTTTATATTTCATATATACTTTCTCTTGCACCTAGTTAATGAGGAAGTAAGTACAGCGACCGTGTCAGATTTTCGAAATTCAGTTTTCACCGGAAGTACATATTTTGAGGTTACTCAAATAGACGGAAATGCGACTGAATATTCCTTTTTTTCTCTTCAATTGTCGTGATTTTCTCGAAAACGGCTCCAACGATTTTCTTAAACTTCGTCAACTATCTGCACACAAAAATACATTACTTATGTTTTATTTGAAACATTTTACCGAAAAAAAAAAATTTTTCTCTCTAGGGGTTTGTGGGGGGGACAGTGGCGTCAAAAGCTTTCCTCTAAAATACCACTTCAGTACAATCTATGATTCTACCACATCTCATTGCTAGAATTCCAGATTTTAAAAAAATCGGCTAAACGGAAATGCAATTTTGATAGGATGAGTTTTTGTGAATTTTCTCGAAAACGATTATACCGATTTCCTTTAACTGTACAAACAGAAGAACTAACATTTTTATTTCTTACATTTTCTTTCTTTAGTTAAATTTTTGTAAATCATATCAGCTGCGCACAGGTAATTTATTTCATATTGTAAAATTAATGAGCCACAAAAAAAAAAAATAACCTGCAGCTTTAACAAATTATTAAAAAAATGATTATACAACAAATGAGCCCGGAACTGCATACAGAATTGCATCATTAAAGTTTTACCTTCTCATCGTTTTAGAGAATCTCTAAGAATTTGGACTTTGAAGAACATCTCTTTCTCTTGCATCTTGGTTGTTTCATTCCTTGGCGAGAGCTTCCGTTTTGTCATTCCCCCAGATATGCCATATTGGCCTGGAATTCATTGGAAAATTAAATCTGTTCCATAGATATCATTTGATAAACGGTGGCATTCTTCTACCCATGCACATTTTCTGGTATTTATACTTGTCGTCGCTAGAATCACAGATTGTGTGTCAAAGAAATACTGTTTTTTGACCTATCAATTCCGTGGGTCATGATTTCTTGAAGACCCAATGAAATCGCTTTCAGGAAGAAATTAAACAGCATTAAATTACATTACTATGGCAATAAAAATATCTGTTAAGACATAAAAATATTTTGTAATTCATTTTTTTGATATGGAAATTAATTCAATCAAACATATTGAATGCAAGTCTAGAATTACTCCGTGTACTTCCCTACTATAATTCATGACTCTAAATGACTCATAACTGGACAGAGATGACTCACCCATTTAGAGTAATATTGTGTGACGTAACAGGAAAATAGTATATTGACTTATTTTTCCAACATAATAGAATGCTACTCCACACTTTTTGTTTAACTTAATGTATTTTTTCTTTGCCTTTTTTTTTTTTTTTTTTTTTTTTTTTTGGTAATTTTAATGACTAGTAATTGATTAAAATACTCACTTTTTTTTTTAACAAAGATTACATCATTCAGTTCACCTGTTTTCAATCTAGATTTAGCCTAGAATGACTCATTAAGCCGGCCGGGGTGATTGAACTGATTACATTCCAGGAATATGGTTGATACATTCATTTTTATTTAGGTCACAGCTTTTAAGTAAATGTTTTAATTTTATTCTAAATAGATCGGCTTAGTTTTTTTTTTATTTTTCCTTATTTTTGGTTTTTTCTTTTTCACTATAGATCCGACTTATTTTTGTTAAACGTTTTTGTTTTTTCATTTTTCACTCATCCTACCTTTCAGTACTTTTACTTAACCAAACATTTCATTTTCGCCCCTCCCAGAATATTCCACATATATATTATTAAAGAGTTCCGTGTCCTCGCGAAGTCATTGCCTTTGAAGTTTTTATCTGGCCTTGTACTTCTTTTCTTTCGATCTTGTGCGTATATATATACATATATAAGTGTGTGTGCGTGTGTATACTGTGTAGTAATTGTTCAAGGAATCGAGGGATTGGCCGCTAAGTATCTCCAAGGGGCTGGCTGCCTGTAAAGCTTCTAACTCTCTCTCTTTAGTATATTATTCTAAAAAAAAGAAGACATCTTTGTTAATATGAAACACTCAAATGATTTTTTACTTGTGAAATTCTACAATTTTTTTTTTAAAGTCAGAAATTTACTGAAAACTTAAATTCCTTTATGTTTCACGACATTAAAAAGGGGGAAAAACCTAAAGCCTCAAGCTCCCCCATAAACAGAAAAAAATTTCTAAATAATATATATATTATAGAAGTGGGTCAAGTTTATGACAAACCTAAGGTAGCCATTTTTGAGAAAATTGCGAAAATTTCCGCTTCCAGAGAATAGTGGGTTTGAGGTCCACATCTCATACGACAAAGAGAACAAATGTTACAAATAAAAGTGATAGGTTTTCCTGTGTGTAGTTACTATAGGATATCTAAAGAGAATCGGATCACCTTTTCTTAAAGAAAGTTTTTTGTCACAAAAATCGGAAAATTTCGAACTTTTCCTTTTCGTTTAGAGATTTTAACTGCAACTTTTTTTGTCAATGGACTTTTGCTGTGGATTAATTTGTCCAAATGGAATATAAATTTTTCTTTTAGTAGCACCAGTTAATCCATCTATATATTCGTTTAGTTAGTTGAACGAGTGGTTATGACGGTTTGCTGTTCGGTTGCGTAGGACGTTGTTCGGGCCCGGATTTACATTAACCATTATTATCAGAGCTGGATTTCTAACGTTGATAGATTGGCTATCATTATTTACTTACTTTACTTTGACGGCGTCTTCCCTGCCTACTTCAAGGAGCCCCATCAGAACCAATACCATCTTTTCATCTCCCATTGTCCGTCCAATCATGATCTCTGCAGGCCTTGTCCGGCCATTTCCTCTTCTCTCATTCTTCTGACATGTTCATAATATGTCAGTTTCCTCCTCAATATTTTCTCTCCGCCCTATTCTTTCTTCACCTCATGATTTTCCTCATCACATCATTTCTTATCCTGTCCTTTCTCGTCCACTTTATAAACAACTTCTTATGAAATCAATATCCACTATCCCAATTTCCTCCTTCTGGAGCTTTTTGGTCATTGTCCAGATCTCCGCTACAGAATAACTTCTATGATTTAGTGGAATATTTAACCAATTAGTTATTAGTTTTTTTCCACTCACAATTTACAGTTAGTTTACCAGTTTATTGTAATTAAATAAGAAATAAGTCTTTATAATAGAGTTATCCTCTATTGATCATGTAATTTAGAATTTTAAATAAAAACCAAAAATAAGTCAATTGAATGATACAAATATTTAAAACTATAAAGATATGCTGTGTTTGTTAAATATACAAGTAAAAAAAATGATAATAAATTATAGAATTATTGTGAGTGGTTTAGAAATGTGTTGTATGTAGAGAGAGAGAATTATTTTGCCTTGAGAATGTACGAAGTGAACGACCTATATCTCGGTTATGTACCATTTAGAGGCCATGCCACACTTCTCGTTGTGTGTCGGTCGGTCGGTCGGTCTGTGTGTACTAGGTCTTGTGAGGCGCGTTGCTATGAACAACTTACATACATTTCGGTGTTCATTTTTTTTTTCTATACAAATACATATACCAAGTTCATTTATTTATTTTAAATTATAATATTAGAGCTGTGCCCTTCTCTACACTTCTCGTCCCCTCACCCATGCCAGTTTATTAAAGAAATTATTTAGGTTACTCGGAGTAAATGAACTCTGTTTTATTTGTTGTTAACCTAATTTTACTTAATATAGCATTAAAGCTGTATCAAACTTATTGACAATCAAATTTACTATTTTTATTAAATGTTTCTCTGAATAAGGGTTTATATTTGTTGGCTTTGGGGACATTTGGACCACCTGAATTTATGTCAGCGGCCTATATCAGGATCAGAGACATTTTCCGTGGTAACCTGCTTCTCCTATATCAGGCCCCAGCAAAAAAAAATTAAGCCCTAGTAGTTTTTTTAAATCTACATTTTGCATCCCAAGTTTTAATAAAATAGTAGTAGCTGTTTTCCGGGGGAAAAAAAACATTGAATTCGTATTTCCGGTTGATGGATGTTGACCGAAACCTTCGTATCGAATATGGTAGTGATACTTTAACGGAATATCCGACGATTTTTCGTTTTTGAGATAATCTAGTTCATTCCTTTACAGACTATTCGCTAAAACACATTTTTTTTTTACATACTCAGGGGAACTTCGAAACATATATTACCGGCGAAAGCTTAAATCTTGGAAAATTTCGGATTAATGGCAATTCTTTTTTCCTTGGTAGAGCAGTTAGAGGAAGTAAGAAGTAATTAATGGCTAAGAAGACCAAAGATGATGTGTCAGCAAGAGTTGTCCGCATTGTCCAGGGCCGTGCTGATTTCGGGCGGTCAATGTCTTACATAAATTGGATTGATTTCCTCCAGTTGGTTGAGCATAAATTTAACAAATTTTTGGGGGTTTCATGGTGGAAGTTTTCACTCTTACAGAGGATGATAGATGAAAATATTTTCAAAGAACCATTTGTCGGGCATTCTGGAGGGTCAATGGAAAAAAAAAAGGAAGACTCTAGTATGATTTGGTGAGGAGATGCAATGGAATATTGGATTGAATCCGATGGTGGTTAAAGTTGGACGTAGGTTAGCCCATGAGAGGACACAAAAATGGTCTTCGATATTGTTGAGCAGGTCAAGGATCTTACTAGACTTGTAGTATCCCAGTGAAGAAGAAAAGTTTTTACCGTTAGCAACTTTTGGTAAGCTAACATGTGGCCTTTCAAGCACTTTTCACTGCGACTAGTACAAATAATTACTGTAAGAGAAAATTTGTGAATGTTGCACATCAGATTTATTTGTAATTTGTAAATTTCAATATGCGTCTCCGCAGTTGGTTTGTCTATTTAAAAAAAAGAGAAGTATGTGTTGTATGCTTCACAAGTTAGGTAAGACATTAGTTACGTCACACAGTTGAATACAGTGCGTCAGTGCGTCACTTATACATACACAAAGACATAGAGGTTGCTTTCTAAGGTTTGCTTTAAAAAATAAAAAAAACAAAATAGCCTATCACTCTCTCTGTCTGGCACTCGTTTTGTGTGGTGATAAAAATGAGGTCGGTGTCGTGGGGCCAACGTCCTCAACAGTTTTTGTTTTCTATATATACATATATATATATATATATATATATATGTGTGTGTGTGTGTGTGTGTGTGTGTGTGTGTGTGTTAATATACTTATTGGAAGCTGTGTTTGTATTATTATACGCGCGTGCGCATTTTCTACTACTATACCCCCATTTCTGCTCTCTAAATAATATATAAAAAAAATAAAAAGACGAAAAATTGGAGTAGGGATAGCTTGAGTTTGTGGTGGGGATATTTGAAAGATTGTAGTGTTGTAGTTACAGTGAGAGAGTGAGGGAGAGAGAATGAATGTATGAGAGAGAAGGTAAAAAAAAAAGCTTGAGAGTGTGGGTTAATGTTTGTGTGTAAATATAATGGCGAGGATGCGATAGTAGTAGTGGTTGGTGATGATGATGATCGTGGTGGGGGAAGCTATACAGAGTGCATTGCCCTAGCCTCTAACCAGGGCCCCTGTGACCCCGTTACTACGAGGCTAGAGGCAGATTTAAAGCCCTCACTCACTTCAGTTGGCCCACTTACCGCAAGGGTTATTGTACTCTATCTGGGATAACCTTCCCAACGCTGTTACACACACACATATATACATACATAGTTCGCCCTCACTGTAGCCGCTTTGCGCGCGCTATGGCTCGTCTGTATGCTTTACATCATACCTCCTGCTCTTCTTATTACAGCCTCTCACGCTCTCCCTCTGTCTTCTCTATAATATCCAGCTTCACTTTCGGTTACATTTATCACATAATCGGAATTATTACTGCTCTTACGTTTTTTTATTTTACTTCATTATTTCTTCTTTTTTTTTTTTTTTACTTATTATTCCTTAAATAATTTTTTTTTTGTCTTCCCCTCCTAAATAAGACATATTAAACATTCGATTAATTTTGAAGCGTTCATCTATAATTATGATGTATTCGACTAGCTATTTTTGCTGTTAAGCCATGATTTTTCACCGATCGTCTCATAACATTCATGATGAGTGGACGCACAGTATAATAATCCTTTAATAATCTAAATTTAAAAAAACTACCTTTTGGCTTTAATTTGGTTGTTAGTTATTGGGAGAGTAAGTAGGAAATTTCCGGATTTTGGTCTTGGGTGACAACTCTTCCTGGCACTTTGGGAACAACAAGAAATTATACCAAGCGCACTTACTTAAAAGAAGCTGGGCCTAGATCACCAGCAGTTTCTGTGAAAAGATGGAAGCGATTCTAATACATGTCCCAACAATGACTGGGACCCTATTATCATCCAATGAAGATTTGGATACTTATCAGGTGTTAGAGGAAGATATATATCCTCCTTTAAAACCTTCCCAGCATTCTGAGATTTTTCAGAGATTATAAACTGGAAGAATGGGTGCTTGCTGTAGGGTGAGTGATCTCATCCTGGCCTCAATTGGTTGGCACTATGACTCTTCTAGTCGCAGTGCAAAAAAAACCCTGGTGTGAAACACTCACATGAATTTCTCTAACTACAGCTTACATAGTTCTAATTGATTTATTTATTAATAAGGGTATAATTATCCAATTACAAATTTTTCATATAATAGGATACGAAATGTAATTTCATTTTCTTTAAACCCAGAATTTTGGCCACAAACATTAAATTCGTTATTAAATTGAAATTGGGCTTTTTAAAGGAAAACTTTGAATAAATTTTTCCCAGGAAAATATTTAAATTAAAATTTGTTAACTCTTTTTATTGATTAGTTTTTTTTTTTTAATAAATTCTCAATGGAGCCGTTTTTCGAGAAAGTACCAAATAAAAAACCGTAAATATCTATTCAATGAAATCAGTGGCAGATCCGATAGCGCGATTATGACCAAAATCTTTATTATCATATCATTCCGGGGTAACGAAATACCATGTTTCTGCACACAAATCTCGTAGAAATCATTTTTTAGAACTTTTTTTTTTTATATAAAGGCTATTATGGTGTTGTGAAGTGAGTTAGCGATGAATTTAAGCTTTACTATACTGCTATTTCAATATATTTTTATAGTGGCCACGTGTGTGATATTAAAGACAACATAATTAAAACAGCTGATCTTTAAAAGAAAGTAAACATATGTTTAAAAAGTAACAGCTGATTGTATAAATAATAATAATAACAGTAAAAGTTTGTATATATATATGTAAGTCTCTATAATAAGATGAGGCGTAATGATGACGTTAGCAAGTTTACACGGCCCCAAAAACTTTTAAAACAGATACAGGTGAGAGTGAATCTAGTGGAACAGACAAACTAACAAATAAGGCAGGTTTTTTAACAGCGATGAAATGGAAAGCGGTTTTTTTTTTATTATTTTTTTTTTAAAGAATAGAAAGTAGCGCGGCCATATAACAACGCGGCCGTCATAAGAAGGGAAAATAGAGTTGTTCACTATCTACCTTATACTACTGTGTTCGTTGTATGATGATGATGATAGTTTGGATTACGTTGTCTTATTAGAAAACTAAACTATTACATATTGCTTAATGGTTAGTTTTACATATAGGGTACATATATTGGTTCGTTTTTAACGACATAAAATAAAAATAAAATAAATAAATAATATAAAATTCTTACAATTACAGATTCTTTATACAGAAATGAAAGTGCTTAGCACATCTCTCTTCTCTCTTAGATTTTCTCCCACTTTTTCCGCCTTATTGTGTTTTTATAAACGTAACAATCGATCTGTATTGCTCATCTTTTTATTTTTTTTATTATTATATCATTGCAGTAGTGGTCATTGTTTGATTTAGAAAGCACTGCTTTTACTTCCTGGTTTAAAAAAAAAAACTCAACACGATTTCTAATCTTTATTTCCATAATTGTTTTCACTTTTAATTACAAGACAATTCAATAAAGAATTTTGTCTTTAAAAGATGCTTTCTTATTTCTCTACGAAGGAAGTTTTTATTGATAATGTTAAATTTTTGAAATTAAATTTTCACCCGGAAATCCGAGTGAGTCCTCTGAAATCGAAAAACTGTTTTTTTTTTAAACTTGGATTCCTCAATTTTCAAACAAATCATTACCACAC
>JAAEAF010005878.1:0-13820 GCA_011037195.1 Triatoma infestans
TTTTATGTATTTCACTTTTTTATATTCAGTACTACTATGTTTTATGTATTTCACTTCTTTATGTTTTAATGTTTATATAACATTATAGGTGAAAAAAAAGGCAGAATGACCTATTATAAGTTTTTATTTTCTATGATTATTTAATACATTTTTCACTATTCTATTTTACAAGACATAATTCTTTTTAGTACAATAATATTTACATGATCTTAAATTGACTAGTATAATTTTAGTAATCTATTTACAAAAGACATAATAATAACATAATCTAATATTTAGATTATCTCATCACATAAGAGTTTTCCACACCATATAATGGGCATGTAATACAATTGAAACACCAGAAAAAAGGATCATATATTAAATCGGAAAGAAGATTAGTATTGTTAGTGTGAACAGTAGTACGTTGACATGTCCAAATTAATCCTTTAGGTGTGCTGGCTTGAGCAAATTGCAACATTTGTCACAAAAATTGTAATAAGAATTGGTATCATTGTATAGTTCGTCAATGTTATTATGGGAAAGAATGTTTATTTTTTAAAAGTAATACAGTTCAATAGTTATTGTGAATATTTTAAAGTGTTGCAATAATAAGGATCTGTTATCTGGGTTGCAATACAATATGGCAATGTAATCTGATAGGGGCATTGGTTGACCAGCAATAAATTCAATATTTTCAAAACAATACAAATCTATATTACATTTTTTATAAGTAGTTATACAGTAATCAGAGAATGAATGAAATAATTTAAGCTGAACAGTTTTCGGTATATCAAGTAGGAAAATATCAGATCTCCTAGGTAAATTTAAACAGATGTTGATCATGCATAGGTCCAAAAGTGAGAATGGTTGAAAATACTTCTCGTCAATAGTGTAGTGTAGAGTGTGCATAGTTATTTGTTGAGTTGATAGTGTCCGTATGGTAAAGTGTGAATTCCGTCATCTAGAATGAAACGTTTTTGATCAAAACACGTCAAACTTGTTTGACTACATTCATATGTGTATAAGTGGTGTCGTTTGGATTGAATAGTTTTGAAATGTACATGTAATACAAGGTCTTGGCTTTTTAACACATTTAGATAATCAGAAAATGATATTCTATTCACAGCTTTTTTTTTAACACCTTTTGCCTTTTTAACGATGTGTTTGTTGAAAATGTTGAAGCTATACATTTTAGGTCTTAATGCCACCAACTCTTGAATAGGAACTCCGGCAGTTTCATCGCTAAATTTACCCAACACTTTCTTATTGTGGTTTGAATAGCATTTGTGCGTAACAGGGTAGTTGGAAGTGTCAAAATAGTCTTTCAATTCAATCATGTCATCGTATACATCGTCTGTTTGAATATTATATATAAAAGAGTCAGTGTCCATGTATAGCAAATGCAGGGAAGTACGATTATAAAATGGTAACATAACCTCCTAGTGAAATTGATACATGTACCGTTTGCTGAGTTCCAAAATCGAAAATCCCACGTAAGTAGGTCTGTCCAAATAAATTGTTTCCTGTTGTAAGTGTACTGCAACAACGTTTTCACTAAAAATTGTCCTGTCTTTTGGATAATTTTAATAATGCTTTTTCCGTGGTGACAAGTTTGATGGTCAATCGTTTCCTCTTATTTTCAATACACTTTCCAAAAACAGAGTTGTTCACTAATTTGTAAAAGTCCTTTTCAAAATCGTTTTTAGCCGTCTTGCGTAAGTTAGTATTCAGTTCTATGTAAGGTTTAAGCCAGAGGGATTGTTTAAATTTTAATATTCTATGCACTTTTTTCAAAACCACACCCATCGACAGAGCTTGTTTCAAATTTTTGTAATGAATCACATAATGTTGTTTATCCTCTAGCGTGGTATAGAGTTGATTATTGTGATGATGTGGCAGTGGTGGAAACTGACTGAAATGATTGTGTAAGCGGGTTGGTATGTGTAAATCAACCTCTAGAATAAAGCCATCATCGCTATCATCAGGAATTGTGGTAACATCCACACTATTGTCCACCCATTCAAAACCACCATAAGGAAGATATTCACTCATTGCAAACCCATATAGATTATGTACAAATCTATATATAAAATATAGCTAGATGGTTGTGTGGGATCGTAACCACTTATGTATGGGTTATTGGCTTTGGAATGTCTTGTAACACACGAAGTGATACCTCCTCGAATACCGGATTCAATCATAAGATCTTTATCATAATCAGACACTAGTTCCAATTTAACTTTTGTATATTTTAAACAGGCGTCAAATGCCAACCCAGGCGTTGTGAAATACCAACTTGGATCAATGCTGTAAATAGATTCACACACAAATATCTACCTCAGCATTTTATCCGTCGTAGCATGGCAATATTAATTTTGTAACCCGACCTTCGGATTTTTCAGCCCATTATCACGAGCAAATTCCCCAGTTCGTGGAGATAGTTCATTTACTTATTGTATCTGTTACACTCCACTTGTTGGTATCTCTTATGAGAATTTCTTGTCAATGAGCACTTCGTAACCGGACAAACTTTGTATGTTCCACCTTCTTAAACGCTGCAATTGGATCTGATTTGTTTTCTTCCAAATCGCCAATACGTTTATAAATAATGGATGGTGATCGTTCCAACAGCTTCTTCAAAATATTTGTAGACATTATTTTAGCTGAAATATAGTTATAAATTTCTTCATACTTATAGTTTTTACATGTAAAAACAAAAAATCCATCATCCTATGCACCTGCCCATGTAAAAACAAAAAAATCCATCATCCTATGCACCTGCCTGATTGTACCGCATCCAGCCACCGCAAAGCGGATTCGTCAATATTCATAGCCTACTTGTGCAGCGTTTTATCGAGGCATATTGGAACTTTGCCGAGCGCTCTAGCTTACACGTTCGTCAAAATACCCACTTCTGGATAGCGAACTAGTCGGTTCCCCTGAGCTCCGAAGAGAATCAGAGGGTCTCCTCCTAGCCACTTACACATAAGCATGGTGCGAGGACCTAATTGGATTTGAGGAGGATAGCTAACTAGTCGGTTCCTCTGAGCTCCGAAGAGAATCAGAGGGTCTCCTTCTAGCCACTTACACATAGGACTTAATTGGATTTGAAAAAATAGAAATTAAACTTACCCCGAGTGTTGTGAAGACGAACAAAGCTGGAGTTGTGATGTACATTACTCCACTATTTATACTGTTTAAATGAGGTCCCCACCACTTAAACAAAACACCCATTGTTAGAAATACAACGATGTGCAATAAGTAGAGTGAATCATATACTGCCGCGATAAGGTGTGTTTCTATATAAAAAACACCGCCTTTGGCTGATAAAAAAGAATTAGTCTTTATAATAATTTTCTGCTAATTTATTTTAATTTAAAAATCAAGATAAAGATGAGTAATAGTCATATACTGGCGCGATAAAGACTTACTGCCTGTATACTGCCTTTGTCGGCTTGATAAAAAGAAAGTAGAGTTGTGATAAGAATATCCGGTGTGTGTATATAAAATTATAAACAGATAACAAAAACCAACTCATTTTAGGATGAATCATAATTTATTAGATCTTATAAAATAATACTTTAATATAGTAAAAAACAATTTTAATTTATATATTTCTTTATATTTATTTACATTACTTTCTAGCTATTTTAATAACACATTTCTTATACATTTTACTAATATCTACGTAAAACAATTATAATTTATACATTTCTCATAATTTATTATATCTTATAGAAATAACACATTATGATAAAATAATATTTTAATATAGCAAAAAACAATTATAATTTATACATTTCTTTATATTCATATACATTACTTTCTAGCTATTTTAAATACACTTTACTAATATCTACTAAACCAATGTACTAAACCATTCAATGGTGTATATTCCATAAGCGTATCATGAATTATTAAACAAAAAGCATTTGTTTTTTGTGGAATTGGTCTATTAGTTTCAATGTGTATGTGAATGTCAACTACAGATGTATTTAACCTATCCGGCTGTCTTGCACAATTAATTACCACAAAGGGTGTTTGAGCAAATCCTTTTCTGTCAAATAACGACTCGATTCTTGTCATTCCATAGTATTCTTGACGAAATCTAACATATTCTTCAAATAATGGTGAAATTTTACCCTCTTCAAAATTCAAATGCATGTCATTGTAGGGATACTTGTAATCGTTCAAATAAAGTTTAACGTTTCGTAGATCAGCAGGATCGAATATAGATTTGTTCTGTGCCATATTATCTTTTCTATCGGTTTGAAAGGCTAAAATCACATATCTTGGTTTGAATAATTGATTTGATGTTTTCACATGCCAAGTGATTTTTATTAGTTGTAGGTAAATTCGGATATTCATGTAATTCTAAGGATCTAAAAGCTAGAGGTATCGGCTTACCACTCTTGATAATCTTATAAATATATAGTTTCGCCTGGTCTGATAGCTTAATATGTGGAATATTCCAAACAACTTTCTCCAATGTAATAGTACAATCTTTAGCCGTTTGTGCATCACCAACAAGGGCATCCAAATCACTTCTAGATCTTTTTAATATTAATTCTTGTTTCACATTTACCAATATTTTCTTATAATCTTCAAAGAAATTTAATAGATATCTAAGTGGTAGACAAACGTTGAAACGCTGGTCTGCATTAACTATAGATGATGTTGCATCCTCATTTGGGTCAACAATTCCAGCATTTTCCAAAGCTCTAATTTGAGAGGGGAAAAAGCATGCATATATTTTCAATGTGCTAGCAATACCAACATTTCTAACACTATCAACTTCCACTGAATTAATTTCGAATCTAATTTCATCGAATAGAAATGCAAAAGCTTTGTTTATTAGTTTGGCATAAGTAGCATTTTCAGCTGCGCCTTTCTCCAACTTGCCTTCGATGAACAGATAACTTTCACTTGGTAATGTGTACACATCAGTTTGGAACAGGGTGATGCGAATTTCATCATTATTTGATAGGCCTGATGTGTTAAATGGCGTGTACGAATGATATTCATAGCTTTCAATATTGTCGTTGAAAGTAACCTCTTGATTAATGTTTAATATGTGATCCATATCTGTGCACTTTGTATCCTATAGATTTTAAAAACTTTACGTTGCTTATTGAGGTCGTCGTCGTTGTTGTTCACTTTCTGCTTTAGCACTGATGTTACTTTTTCCTTGTTTTGCTTTAAGTATACAATTATTGCCCAAAGAAGAAGAAGAAGAAGAAGAAAAAAAAATGTTGTTATAATCATGTTTCTCGTCACCTTCTGCTTTAGCACTGACTTGTTTTGTTTTAAGTATAAAATTATTATTGTTGTTAAAATCAATACCCATTATCCTTCCTTTATATGTAGACAAATTGTAATTCTTTCCTTTCTGAAGGATATCAAACGTCCGGCTTGATCTACCAATCTTACACTGATATTGTCGATATAATTTGTATTAATGGGTAGGTAAATAACTGGTGATGGAGTTTCCACTATTTTATAACCTGGTGCCACTAATGGTGAAAATGTGTGTAAACTGTGACTTGGGTTTCCATTATTATATGATCCACTTACAATGTTACACTCAACACTGATCGCATTCACCGGATTTATATCTATAATATTGTTGGAGATGTGTGTTTTGTTCGGTGGTAAAATCACTTTATTGAACCCCAATAGTGGCCCAATACTGTGGGGTTGTGAAAAATCCACTTCAAATTTTGTTTTAAGCAAAGTCTTTAACGTATTGTGATTTGGCGTTAAATGCAACACAAGTGTCTTATTTTTGTTCGACAACTGCGATCTAAGATATCTTTCAATAGCACCAATTTCATACGTACCAGTTGGTATTTCTATAACATATGATTTATTATTGAAATTGAAATGGAATTTATTGTTCACTCCAGCCTCCACATTTGGTATTGAATTGTACGTTTCTAGTCGTAATAGTCCAACACTATAATTTCTATTTGCATCCAATTCCAATGGTGGAAATATGGATGCATGCAATACAGAATCAACACCAGATAGAAGAAAAGAATAGCTAGACATTGTTTGCCGCTTGCTCTCTCATCAAAAACTGTAAAGATAAATGTCCACAGTTCCAAGGGTTTCGCTTTTGATAGCGTTCTCTATTATAATAGATGTCACACTGTTTTAAATACTTTAACAATTCTTTAGGCGGTTTTAAATTACCAAAACTATCAAAATAGAACACTTTATTTCCCTTTTTAGAATATGCTGTCCAATGAGTACCAGTATTCTTTGAAGAATCCAAATTGATTATACCTTGTTCTTGAGTCCTAGGACGTGATGGTAGATTATCTCTCATGAATACGCCTCGGAAATGTGGTAAATATTTGTTGGCAACCTTAGTTATATCATAATTTGTAAGTGCACGATTGGGTAGATTTAATTTCTGTTGTAAGGTTTTAGATAAAGGCCTAAACCTTTTCCATACGGTTTCAGGTAGAGTCCTTGCCCAACCTTCTGTCCTTCCATAGCCATATTGTGTCTTTTTTGTTCTTGAAGAGTTTTTTTCGCTTGATCTATGTCTTTTACTGTTCTCACTATGGTTGCTGCACCTCCAGCCAATGAACCTAACGCCGACAGGCCTGCAAGTATTGGAATTAGCGGTAGCACGCCACCTACCCATGGTTTCTTCCTCAATGGAATAACTCTTGGTGCTTTAATATTATTTGGTTTTGTTTTTAGGTAATCTTTAGCTTTTTTCAAAGCATATTTAACCGATTTCAACACATCACCGCTATTATTCTTTTTCCAACTGCTGCTGCTTTTAATAATTGATTAAATGAAGGACGATGTCGCCTTTTGCCAGCTCCATATTTAACTTTAGCTTTCATTATATTTCCCACCACCAATGCACTGGTTTTCTCTGCGAGCGAAGAATCTTTAGCTAGGAGTCTTTTCCAAGCTTCTCGTTCCAATATCTGATCGGCTTTATGTCTTGCTTCTAAATCTTTATGCTGTGAATATGCAATATCATGAGCTTTACAAGCATCTCTAATGGATTTATACCACTTTGATTTATTCTTTGTTGTAATTTAGTTCCAGGGCCGCAAAATCTATAACCAGGGAGATGTAATTCAAAAGGAAGTTTATTGATTGCAGAATTGATAAAACCACCTCCAGCTTTAACCACTTTATCCATACTGACACTTGTCAGCATTTCATCATCTTATTGTAGATTGAATTTAGACCAACATCCCTCACTCCACCGCTGGTGGTATCTTACTGCACTAGTTGATCATTTTTGTTCAGTCTGTTTGAAAACATTATACAATAAACATGAGTGACGCTCTTCATTATTCCACATCTCTTTTACAGTTTAAAAGAAGTTTCAAACTGATAGTGGGGCTAACAAAAAATAATGGTGATAATTATAACGTGGTGCAAATAGTAAAGAGACGTGTTGGAATCAATTTAACACTTGTTCATTGGCATCATCTACAGCAGAAATTTGGTGAGATCGTTTTATATTTTGGGAGGACGAAAAATAGAAATGCAGATGTGACGATGCTCATGGAAGACAGCACCCTCTCCATGTATCTTACGCATAAAAAGGGTAAAGTGTTAACACTTAAGGAATCAATAACAACAACACCAGATGTGATAATTAAAGAAATATATTTAAATAAAAAACAAATAATGTCAATTATACATAATGCTTGAATAATTAACAATTATTTACATAATTTAATGTTAATAATAACATTGGAAAATACTATGTATTTTACAGATGAAGTACATAATACTGAAAATGATAATTGTGTTAATATAGATATTAACAAACACAATAATGTATTACATGAAACACAACAATAAATGTTTTTTTTCACTATACCAAGTCTTGTTTTTTGATCCATCCTTTACTGTTCATTCCTAAATACTTTACCAACACTTTATCATGTTTTCTTTGCAGTATTTTTTCAATTAAATAGACTTTATCATGTTTGACAGGAGATAATTCTTCACGATACCATTTACCTTGAATAATTTGGTTATTTTCATCTTGTAAAGTGTAAGTAGTTGGTTCTGTATTATGCACACTATAAATGTAAAAAATTTCCGTAGACCAATTAGCCGTATAACCTTTGGCAAATACATTTTTAATCTTCGATATCCAACAGCTGTGCCAACATTTAGAGTTTTCTTGCTGCTGCTGCTCGTTTGTTTTAATAAAATATTTTTCAATATACTTTTTTCATTTCCTTTATTAACTTCAACTGGTTTCATTTTAATTGCAGAGTGAATTGTATTATTGTATTCATCGACAATTGTTGGTAATATATTTAAATATTTATACGAACCATTGTAATGAAACTGTTTATAAATTCTACCAAGTAATGATCTATTGAATCGTTCCACTATTGATGCTTTTATAGATGAATAAGTACTATAATGATTTATGTTATGTTTTTTCATAAGCTGTTGAAATTTGGAATTATAAAATTCTAAATTCCGATTGGATTGAATATTTTTAGGCACTCTTCCAGATTGTTGGAATATCTTGTTCATAGCATTGGTAACATCATTAGCATTTTTTGTCTTCACTGGTACAGCCCAAGCATATTTGGAAAAACAATCAATTACAGTTAAAATGAAAGTATTGTTTTATTATACTTTGCATACTGCTTAACATGTAGTAAATCGATTTGCCAACAAGTCATCAATTCCTTTTAGTACAGTTTTTCTCCTTTTAAATCGAATTCTAGCAGGTGCCATTAACTCATCAACTATTTCCTTTTTTATCGTAGACATGTTTTCATGGATACTGAAGAAGATCTCTAAGCATTTGTATTGTCACATTCATATGTTCAGGCCATACACTTATTTTATTTCTAATCGTAGCAAATATCTGATGCAGAGGGTCCTTACATTTTCCACTCTTTTACTGTCATAATCGTTGATGTATTCTTGAAGATATGATTTAGTGACGATATCTTCTTTAAGAATAAACTTTTCCAAATATTCTTTATTCACAGCGTCTAATCCTTTTTTAGGCGTATTAACTCCTGTTATTGTTTTATGTTTGAAGTCTACATATATATCATTGTCAATATTATAAATATCATACAAATCTTGATGATGATGTATTTCTGAAGATCTTCCAAATTTATCGATGGACATGTCCTCTGTTGCATATTTGCACTCTTCCACTTAACTGATGTAACCATCTTCCTTCAGCAGCTCACTTATAATTGACATTATTTTATTTCCTAAACTATTATTTCCACTTTGTTCCGAGGCAAGACATAATTTTAATCTGTCCACCAATTCATTAGGATCGTTGTAGTATTCGTAGACTACATCATCATTTTTCATGAATCCATAGCCTTTTTTGCTAGGTGTTACTGAGAATGGGAACAATTTTGATATGATTAAATTATATTTTATCCCTCGATTAGCATTAATTGGTTTCTCTTCACTATAATGTCTTCTATGAGCGTTTGATAATAACAGAATTTCTTTGTATGATTTTAAATCACCATCGTTATAATGTTTGGGTTTTGTTTTAAACAGTAATTCATATAACCCCTTTGTTCCCTTAAATCTATGTTTATCAATAATGAAATCATTATTATTTATGGAAATTACTTTATTACCTATTGTGATTTTTCCATGATGAGTAAATTTTATACCATATTGTAAATCACGTGCTGGTTGCTTTAAATTTATATAAGATTTTACCATTTCATAATTTTTCACCTCTTCATCATCTTCTAATTCTTCTTCTTGTTTACTTATGCTACCATCCTCGTCTTCTTCTTCTTCTTCTTGTTTAATTATGCTACCATCCTTATCATCATCTATTTTAGGTTTTTTCCTAGCATGTCTACTTATTTCTTCTAAAGGTTCTATAACTGGCTTCAATTGTTTTTTAATCAGACTCTCTTGTTCTTGTTCTTGATGTTTTAAAGCTTTATATTTGCGTTTTAACGATTTAACAGCTTTTACAATATTTCTTGTTGTTTTCACTACGCGTTCCATCTTGAGACTACGGAGAAATCTAAATGTCCACAATACACATGTCAAAGCTTTTACGATATCTTCCATTATTTAACGGTTTTTCCTTATCAATCACTAAAAACCCATATTTATCATCCCAACACAGACTGCATAGCACTCTAAATTTGTTCCAACTCATATCCACGTTAACATGATCATCATAAATGTGTTTCAAGTTTAAATCATCCATTTTAAAGGCGATGATTACATTTGTATTGTCGCGCAGCATATGTTTCTTAGCGTATGCATAGGTTTGTATTAGGTAGAATGTATCCACATTTTGATGTCTACCTCTGGTGAAGAATTCACTAATCACATTTTGACTATCTAAACCACAATCATCAAACACTATTACAGAATTAGGTTTAACATCTTGTGGACTAATTATATTATCCATATCACTATATCTATAATAACCAATTTTGGGAACATGTTTCATCACTTGACTTAAATATTCATATTTTGGTTGATTTAGTGATTTACTATAAATGTATAAATTTTTAAAACGTAAGCCATTCTCTTGAATGAGTAAGGTTAATAACAAATTAGTTTTGCCACAATTACTTGGTCCACATATTAAACAACGAATGATGTTGGAGAAAAGTGCACTATGTCTAAATAAACTTCTTTTTTCCAGGTTTGAATCATTATTTAGAACGGGTAAAACTAGACGCTGTTTCTTCAATTTCATCATCACATGCGCATGCACGTACTAAACCATATTTCTAGAGGGGGTGGATATATAAATGCAAGGAAACATATTAATAGGATTTAGTTCACATTCATACACTGTATGTGTGCCCAACCATCATCATCATGCATCCTCTAATAATTGACTTGCAGGGATATCTAAAAAGGAAAAGTTTTGATGATGATGATACGTTTATTGTTCGTGAGATGGCCATTGCTGACACAAACTTAAGCATCTTGGGATGTTGGATGTTTAAATTGCCCGACAATGCTAACAACTTATCCAGTGCTCCTAACCGATGGTTAATGAACAATCATCATGGAATTGCACAAGATGACGGTGATTTAGATTACGAACAGTTGGACCCCATTTTACAGAGGTACACTTTAGGTTGTACGTATTTGTTTTCTAAAGGATTGGAAAAGTGTTTATTTTTAGAAAAGAAACTGAATAAACCTGTATATGATTTACAAGATTTTTGGGTGTCCACCAATAAAAACATTGCCCACAGTAAATCATTTTAAGTGTAATTTTCATAATAATACTAAGTTTATTTGTTCACTACAATATGTGTATAGATTGGCCTCTTGGGCAAACATTAACAAATTTAAATTAGATCTTTTCAACTCTCAAGCTAGATTAAATACTTTTACTAGATGTAATAATTACAACTGTGTTAGTAGAGATGTGTTAGCTTTTAATGGATTTGTTTATATTAAGAAAGATACAATAACATGTGTGTATTGTAATCTTGTATTAGATTTAAATATGGTAACAGATTGTCCTTGTACATTGCATAAAAAGGAAAGCCCATACTGTTATTATATGAAATATATACTTTAACACAAAACTAATGCAACACATCCAACAAGAGATTAGTTGTGTTTGTATTAGCAAGCTGTTACAATATAAAAGAAATGGAGGAGTGGACTTATGTTACATCACACCCTTTCTACCATCAATTTCTACAAGATTTCTCCAAAATTACCTTAGGAAAAGATGGAGACGATGCAGTTAAGTTCATGAGAATATACAATCGTATGAAAGAATTGGAAAATTATTCTAAAGAATATATTAGAAAAAGCAAGCATAAACCTTTCCATTATATAGATTGTGTTTGGTCAAACCCAAAGTGTAAAGTAGGACCTGACACTTGCATATGTACCCTTATCGGTCACTCATATTATAATATTATTAGAGACTTGGATGAAATTTACCATTGTAATTATAAAAACAAAACATAATAAATAATTTATATAGAACTGATTTGTAAGATAAACATAAAATAAACAAGTTTTCTTTTTGAAATAATTGTTTTATTATGACTACCTTATTACAACAGAATTAAATACATAAAAATACACAAAGTATTGAATATCAAAAAAATATTACAAGTCTTTAGCTAGATATTATAAAATGTTTGCCTGCGACTTGGAAGCCATCTCACGGCTCAAAAACAATATTAAAGTCCTTAGAATGTTTCTAGCTAAATAATATAACATCTTAGCCGCATGTCTTGTATGTCATCTCACGGCTCAAAAACAATATTAAAGTCCTTAGAATGTTTCTAGCTAAATAATATAACATCTTAGCCGCATGTCCTGTATGTCATCTCGCGGCTCAAAAAATTTTTTTTGTCCCTAGCATACATAAAAATACACAAAGTATTGTATATCAAAAAATATTAAAGTCTTTGGCTAAATTTTATAACATCTTAGCCGCATGTCCTGTATGTCATCTCACGGCTCAAAAACAATATTAAAGTCTTTAGAATGTTTTTAACAATACATAAAAAAAGAACAAAGTCTTTATTCATAGTATTGAATGATAATTTATTTAATGTTTGTAGCTAAATATTATAAAATATTAGCCCTCGACTTGGATGACATCTCACGGCCCAAAACAATATTAAAGTCCTTAGAATGTGTTTATCTAAAATATTATAACTGTAAACATAATTTAAACATGAACAAAATATCAAAAAATATTAAAGTCTTTAGCTAAATTTTATAAAATATTAGCCCTAGTCTTGTATGTCATCTCGCGGCTCAAAAATTTTTTTTTGTCCCTATTATGTTTTAAGCTAAATTTTACACATGGGTGTCATCTCGCGGCCAAAATTAATTTATTTTAGACAAATTTTACCTTATATTTTCAAGCTAAATATTATAAAACATAGCCGCAGGTCATGTATGCCCATCTCGCTGCTAACAAATATTTTTTTTACCCTAGACTGTTTTCAAGCTAGATTTTTCAAAACGTAGCCGCATGCCTCTCCCGGCTCAAAAAAAATTTTTTCCCAGGTTAAAAATCACTTAGGGGTCTCCTCGTAATTTTGTAGCCGCGCGCCAGACCCCTTCGGGCGTAAATTCGTAAGTGCCTGGGGCTCAGAAAAAATGCCGCCAGAACACAGGAATATCATCTACTCTTGTTTATTTATATTTTATTGTGTATTTAATTTTTTTTTCTTTGCAGATGTTCCCTGGCGGAGGGAAAGATGTATCTTGTAGCAGTGATGTCCAATTCAATGGATTGGCAATTCAACAAAAACTGATGACCAGTTCTTTACCAGAGAGCTGCGTATGATCTGGCGATGACTTTTGCCTGGCGTGCCCGAAAAATTAAAAATTGAAAAAAAAATATCGTGATACTGTAAACAGTATTTCTATCTTTGTACTCTGTTGCCCCTCTCCTCCTCTACCTCTACTTTATAAGAAATACTACATTATGAATAGAAATTATTTGTTCATATTGTAATATATATATACATATATATATTATTAATTTTACTCTTCACAAATATATTGATGTAAATATATATATTTATATTATATATTTATCTATGTATTTGTGTGGAGTATAAATGTAAGTTGTTTGATTCTGTATGAATGTATTGTGTATGTGTGAATTAGATAGAGAATGTGTGAATGCTGAAAAATTTGTGAATATTTGTGAAGTATGAAAGCATTCATTGGTTGAATAGAACAAGGCATATCAATTTTTTAATTTAAATCAATCTAATCACTAATGTAACTTAAGATAGTTGAAAAAATTCCTTTTTTTGATTCATCTTAGAATCAAAATTTACTTCTTTCATTTATTTATTTACTTTTTCTTT
>JAAEAF010005879.1:0-12281 GCA_011037195.1 Triatoma infestans
CAATGTTGGTGTTTCTTCCTTAGAAGTTGGAACCACGGCCAACCAAACACATTTAACAGTGCCGATCACTCTCTTCCTTGCTACAACTGGAATTGGCTCTCCTACCTGGTCAGTAATGTACCCCTTGCACCTGCAGTGATCTGCAGGAAGGATTATTTTTTGCTTTTTCTAACATTGTACATAAATTTCTAGAAATCTAGACGAATTAATCAACTTTTTTTCTCGACCCTGTCTGGAATTCGCAAACCATCAATCCAGATTGGACACCCCCACGCTCAAATGGCCGCGTTCAAGAGGGCATTTTGAAATGTTGCAAAAGAGCTTTGGTCCGAAACGGGCTCTCGAGGAGGTCTTGATGATCCAAAACTGATTTTGGCCCCTCACTTCATGCCATTTGTGGGATTCATAAACAACCCATGGCCTTAGATGGACCTGATCTCAAGAATATATTGACTGTGTAGAGATAATGAATCTGAAATCAAAAGAAGTTATAATCTTTTGTTAGGGGTGAGAAAGAACTGAATTCCCATCGCCATCTCCTTTTGAATAATTCCTCTCTCGATAGGCTTTCCTAGTTGATCTACCATTTCTTCTTCCTTTTTTAATTATTATTGTTTTTATGGACTATTATTTTTCGAAGATTATTAAGTTTATTTTAGAAAAAAGAACCTGCAGATGAGGCATTCACTCTTGTTTCATGATATAAAAACATCCATCACTACAAGGGGTTCTACAACGAAGCTTTATAAATAATATAAATTATATTAAGAAATAAACCTGCTATATGTTCTACTTATTTACCAGGTATACTGCTCCTTGTAAAGGATGTTCTGCATGTTACAACCAAAGACCGGATTTGATGCAGACAGTTTCCAAGACCGAAAGTAATACACCTAGAACTTCTAAATGGTGGAATATCATATCATTAAAGAATAGGAGAGCAGCTCAAACTCATTCTGGTAAATATATTTAAAAAAACTAAACTTTCAAGGTTTATGACTGTTCTAGGAAAACTGGTGTTCTGATTGATTATTTTTCTGAACTTTTTTTTTTGTTGATGTCTTTCCTCAAACTTTCGCTTATAAGTTGATCATGTGAACTACTTTAATCGAGGATTTTTGGGATCTTACTTATTAGGTTTAAATTGTGACCTCGAGTCAGGCAGAAAAATAATCCCTCTCCAAGAAAAAAAAATCCTCTTAATGTTTCTCCGTGAACTTGTTCCAAAAATCTGTGGCACGGAACACTTGACATAAACTTATACTTTACTAGCATATACATTTCAGGATGCCATTTATATATAGTTCATTTATTATAAATAAATACTAGCAAAGATTATTGAAATTATTAAAGTATATTGGTCTCAATCTGCAATTGCCTGAAGTTGTTATAAAATATCAAACTTTGACGTTTGCATGGCTTCTGTAATCTGAACTAACACCTCACTACAAAGCTGGTGTTAAGGGGAATTATTACTGAGAGAGAGACCCTCAAAGCTGTTACTTCCAATGAATTTAGTACCATATATAGCTTTATTCTTAACTATTTTAGTTTCCTTCATGTATTTTGTGCATTTAGATCCTTTATTCCCAAGGCAGTTAATGAATTTTACTTCATTCATTTATGCTTTAGTCTACATTATGTAGGTCAGAATATTTACTGCATCTTAGGTGCTAAGACTAACTAGGTGCTTGAATATCCATATCCGAGGCTATTATGAGAAATTTATTTCCATTCTGAACTTCGCACCGTACAAAGTGACATACATGCTTTGTGGAAGTTTCTGACTATCGTGCTTCCAGTTGCTTATCTTTGAACGCTTTCAACTTTTGTAACAGAAATTTCACCTCGAATGCGGTGCCAAATTATACTGTGAAACGAATCCTTCCATTCTTCTTGCCTCTTATTTTAATTTTTCTGCCAATGCTATAATCTATATACATTAGGTGTACATAGCTGTTTTCCTAAATAATGAATACAATTATTGATTGTATCTCAATGGGCGTTACTTATATTCCCGCCCTAACCTTCTTCACGTACGTAGAATGTAAGAGATGTTAATTTTATACCTTAACCTTTGTCAGTTAAGTTCGTACCGCCCCATGTTGGAGTTACATTGTTGCAGTTGTTATTGCTATTTTATTATTTTCTTCATTTTTTTTCAAGAAACTTTGAAGGCCTCCAAGAACTCCTCTTTTGAGCCAAGGATCTTTTATCATCTTTCCGGCATTATTCCCTATTAAAGTAATATTATTATTGATATTTTTATTTTGTCCCTTTCATCGATAGTTGGTCCTCTGTCGAACGTACGCTGCTCTCCTCCATTACCAGTTAAGTATTTTTATGTTGTTTTCATATTAGGTATTGGATATTACCCCCATCAAAGAAAAAAAAACCTCTTTAGAACATAGCGCGGCTAACTTTTAGGGGCTAACAATTTTTTTTTTCTTTTTTAGTTTCTTTAGATACCAGTGCAACGAGTTTTATTTTACTTGAAATCTTTGCTACACAAGAAGCTCTCATTTTTTAATCGAACCACTTAACCTAAAGAGTTGATTTTCTAGGGTTCCGAGAAGTTTGGTTTTCCATCTAATAGTCCATTTCAATATATTGTACGATTCAGACATGTTTACAATATTAAATGATAATTAAATTTTCTGTAAAAATACTAAATCTAAAGAAAATTTGTCAATTTGAAGTTGAGAAAATTAGAAAGAAAACTGATTCAAACCAGATTTATTCTACTTTTGTAATCTAAGACTTAGAAAGTATACACTTTACTTTCCTGGAAAACATAATTTTGAAAATCTGGCAAATGATATTAATTCCTTTTATAGTAGTAGGAGAGAAACATTCCTTCATTTATAACTAATAAGTTTTTATAAATTATTATTATAAGATTCACAGACAGATTACAATACTATAATAAATGAAGATTGTTCGACTATAGAAGAGAAAGTTATAAATACATCAGATCTTTGTGTTACAACGGCTAGTGTGGACGCAGATAATGTTGATGAAGACACACCACACATTTTACTTAAAATAGGTAATAAAAATAAAATTTTTATCTTAATACATAGAATGTTATTATTATCAATAACAGTATTTAAATGGTCCATTTTAGGTCCGTCAGTGAAAAGCCAAGGAGAGATAATATTACATGGTATGAAATTGTTTAAAGAAGAAAATTCTATAGTTGTGGATAGTTTAAAAGCCAAACAAATAGAAATTAGACCGATCTCTAGTAATGAAAAAGATTTATTAAATGTTAATGAAAAGGTACCATTAGAATACAATAATTCCAATTTTAATATTTATTTATAAGTTGTTTATGTAACTTATTAAATTCCCATTAGGGGAAATAGCATACATAAAGCATTTATTTGGATGCTCTTTCTATACCTTAGACCTAACAATGTTAACTACACTACAGTTCTTACATGCACTACACATAGGGTTTGTAGAAATATACAGATTGAGTTAGGCAAAATCTATCTCACCAAAATACTTCAACCTTAAATTTCTAAACTTCAGAGGGACTATATACAAAACAAATACACTTACATTATTTTCCTCCTACGCCATGACTTTGGCTATTCTACGTCGCGCAGCCCAGTATAAAGTGCACAAACATAAAGAGGAGCCACAATAGATTATTTAGATTGCAGTGGATTTGGCTTTGTAGCCATTCGCTTCCAAACAATTTAATTTATCAGTTTCATAGTAAATACTTTTAGAATTAGGAATTTTTTTTTTTTTTTTTTTTTTTTTTTTTTTTTTTTTTTTTTTTTTTTTTTTTTTTTTTTTTTTTTTTTTATTGCAATCCTCCAGTTCTGATGACAAACTTTATTCATTGTTAGTTTTTGAAGTTCACTTAAAATTGCCCTTAATGTGTATATTGAAAAGATATTTTTAGAGGCATGCTTCCCAGTCACAGAATTATTTCGTTATTTTGGAGTTCTTTGTAAAAACTCCCACAGTTATGAAAATTTTGTCACAATTGGAGTAGCCACAAATCTCATAAAAATATGCAATTTTGACCATTATTCTTTGAATAATTAATAATCAAATTTAATTTGTTTCTAGATGACAGAAGATTGTCTTTCAATAGATAATGAAGATTATGAAGTAAGGCCTATCAAAGTAACATTACTTCCAAATTCTGTAAAAGTTTTTTGTCCATAAATGGTTATCTTAAGAAATACATTTTTAAAAAACAAAAAAGGTATTACGCTTAATTGTTTATAAATGTTATAGTGGTAGAATAAAGTTATTTATTATAATTTATATTTTATTAAATTTATTTTCACGCTTAAAAAAAGATGTCTAATAAAAATAAATTAATTTAAATAGCAAAAGTAGTTTGTTAAGTAGCTCCGGTCTCAGTATGTACATATTGGAGCTTCAACCATAGTGAAAGTTAGTTAAAATCTCATGTTTTCCCCCTAAATAGCATTAGAAATGAAAGCTTTTATGGCTAGGTATTCAATAGATGTGATGCAATTAGATAGGTGTTACGTCTTTATCTATGTATAGGTACATCAGATATGAAGAAACATGGGCGATTGCCTGAAACATGCCGATGAATCTAATCGGTGCGAACTGGGATAGTCGAATTCTACTTGCAACGGTTGCTCAACAAAACGAATCAAGCATCAATTTAAATGGCAGTATCTTAAAATCCTAAACTTTTTAGTATAAGTAGCATAACCGGGGAATGGCTACACCATTTTTCAATTGTAATTAAATTAAGTATTTACTTGTGTATGTAGACTTTTCATCCAACTACCAATCAGATGTTCTAGACATAGTAACTTCGCAACAACTTAGCTGTATATTAAGTATTTATAAAAGGAAGATTTATAAGAGAATCGAATAAAAATCGCGCTATGATTAGCCATTGATTCCACTCAACACCTGGGCTACCAGGGCGCTTGATTTCCCAGTATTTTACTTTGCTTGGAATAATGCTGTTTCTTTTCAATTATTTTATATGTTTTATACATATCTTTATTACCTTCTCAAGTTCATCAACTTTTTTTCATTAAATTTTTGCCTTTGGCAGCTAGATCCTGCTGAATTCGCCATTATTTGCGCCTCAGGTCATAAGCAACAAATTCGTTTATTACTTTCTCTTACTCCTAAGTAAGAGGAAGTATTGTAATCGTGTCAAATTTTCGATATTGAGTTTTCACCGGAAATATTCGTTTTGAAGTCTCCTGAGTCAAAAAAAGTGGTTTTTAGCAAATGGTGTGTGTGGTGTGTGGTGTGTGGTGTAGTGTGTGTGTGTGTGTGTGTATGTATGTGTCTGGTGAACAGCATAGATCTAAAACGAAAAACATAGGGAAAGCTGAAAACTTATATTCCGTTTAGGTATCACACGATGCGACTGACTGTGAGTATCTATCAAAATTCCTCAACCCCAGGACAAGTACCACTTTACTAGTTGTTTTTTTACTTTTTTGGGTTTTCAAAAATGGCTCCCAACGAGTGTCTTTAATTCTTGTATATCAACTACACATACAAGGAGTAGCTTTTTATTTGAAACATTTCTCGGGAAAATTCATTTAAGGGCACTTTTGGGGGAGGGGTGGGGTTAGTTTTTCCTCTAAAGTGCTATTTCAGTTTATTGCACAATTCGGTCATTTAAATAATGTTAATTAGAATTAAATATGTTGTTGAAATTCCGAGTTTGAGGAAAATCGGATAACCAGAAGTGCTTTTGTTTTAACACCTTACTAAATGATTTTTTCACTTTTTCGCGATTTTCTCAAAAATAGCCCCGACGATTTTCTTGAAACTTCACATGTAAACTAAACATTCAAGGATCTACAACTTTTATACAAAACATTTCTCTGGAAAAATTCATTTAAGAGCACTTTAGGAGAGGGGGTAGGGTTACAGTTTCCTCTAATGTGGCATCATACTTGATTATACAACTCTATCATCCAAATGAAATTAATTAGAAATAAATAGATGGCCAAAATTCCGAGTTTGAAGGAAATCAGTTAACCGGTAGTGCGCTTTTACTGAATAGTTCCTTTCAGTTTTCGACAAATTTCATTAAATTTGGTACACAAACTATAACCTTTGTCATTATAATTTTGAGAACTGGAGTAAGAGAAAGTTGTGCGAGTGTTTCATACCAGATTTTTTTTTCCCCCGATTTGGTACATAAATCAGGGGTTCCAAACTGGATGAATTAATTCATTTTAAGGAATGTTTTTATCCGTTGAATAGCTCACTACATCATTAGGTTAAACTTAATCTGCCAAACTTCAAGGATGAATTCTTTGGTTCAAAAGATGGAAAATAAAGTCTCTAGACATAAGTCCGCAAGTTTTGAGAGATATATAATCGGGAAATTATCCCTTGTTTAAATTATAAATAAAGTTTGCTAATTTTGTAAAATAATGATAACAAGCAGAACACATTCGGAAACAAACTCAAGCTACAAATAGAAGTAATATAATTTATATTTAATTCCTGTTCATGAATTTTAGAAATAAAAAATTATTATATTCACGTTCTTTCTTCTGTAAAGATCCTTTGTTTTGTAGAGATAAAATTATTTTGATTTACCAGTTTTCAGTAATAATATACATAGCTCTCTTGTAACGGCAAGTTACATTATGAAAGAGATCTGTAAAATCTTAAGGAGGATGTATACTTTTATCTTATACTAAATCTTAAACGTTCTGCAGTCCTGAACAAAAAGAACCATTGTGGATGAATGATTTCATTTCGAACTGTGTTACGCAGTCGGAGTTAACAGTAAATGTATACATTATTTAATTCTCTCTACATTAAATTTAGTGCAAATGTGCTCACAGGGACCAGCCTCAGTAACTATGTATTTTTTGTAAATTATTTAGTTGCCATATTGGAAGGGATTTCTATATATTCTAAGAAATTCTGGCAGTTCTTTAGAAACATGAAACACATGAATCAGAGATGATTTAGATGATCTTCTGTCGGACATGCAGGTTTGTAACTGAATTTATGCTAAATGAGAATTCTGATAACAAGAAAGTTGTACATGAAGAATCCAGATGTGCAGCATAGTTTATTTCTTCAGATGTAACTTGACAGGCTTTTGTTTTTCAGCAGATATCTTCCTACAATGAGTATATCTTCGACTTATTGTGGTCATGGATTTGTGATCATTTCCAAATAACTTTTCTGCACTGAAAATGCGACTGGTAAGAAGGCGGCCTGTTAGCCACTCTAAAAGACCTGTGACGTGGCTCTAAAAGAATCACTTTGCAAAGGCTAGTTGTTAGAACATTCTCAGTTACTAACCGCCAATTGTTCCCCATACCCTAGGGGTCCTACATTCTACTTAGAGATCAGCGATTGTGGTGGGGCTAATAACATGTGAAAATAAAAATATGTATTGAGCCGTGGGTGCAAACTCTCATTTAAGGAACTAATATCGGCGGATCGGTTTTCCGATGGCGATTAATCGAACATTAGCAAGCGTCTCACAAGCTCGCCCGACGTTAGCCTCTGTTATGATGGCTTAATGCACGCTTCCTTGTGGCACCGCTGGAAGGAGGTTTCGGTCTTGAACTCGGACGGGCTAAGTGCAGGAAGTAGATAGAACAATGGTACTATCAATGGATGGATGGATGGTGTCACTACCAAAACCACACCCACCAAAACTTCTATTCTACGGTCTCTAGCTCGAAACCATTTTTCACGTTATTCAGGTTAGGTCCTTACTGCGTCCTACGCGCTCTCTCCTCGCCTCGTTCGTTACCTTTCCCAGTGGACTTTTTTTGCCCGGTATACTTCATGGGCGTAATGTGCCATGCGACTCCACGTGTCTTCCCTGCTTAGATTAGATTAGATTGTTATAGGGCATTATTGTACTGCGATCCGAAATATCTATTATGCTTTCTCAGTGCACTGCCGGCCTCTGAGCAGTGTTCTCTAGCTAAAGGCAATACTGCCCATCACCGGACAGTGAGCCGTAGAGGGTCCTAGGAAGAGAAAAATCTAAGAGCAGTATGATGGATTCGAATCCGGGACTTCCGCGTTGCCGCCTGCCGCGCGAACCACTGAGCTAATCGTTCCTTCCTCCTGCTTACGCCAATAAACTAGTGACCAATAAACTAGTGACGGTAACCCTAGTTTGTGTACTGTGTTCGTCTTTGTCTGTAAACAGTAGAGTGCCTGTAGTTTACGTGTATTGCGTTCTTTTCTGACGAAGTGCATTCAGTACTGAGCTGTGGTAACCCGTGGGGCTGCTACTTCCCAAGTAACTGCATGCTACAGATACCTTTTGCGCGCGCTTCCGAACTTATCAACAGAAAACTGAGCTAATCCCTTCTGCCTCCCTGGGCTTAGGTCATTTAACTAGAGACGGTGACCCTAGTTTGTGTACAGTGTTAGTCTTTGTCTGTAAACGGTAGACGATAAACGGTAAAGCGGATTCGGATAAACTTCTAGCCTTAGTCGTTTCGATCGCCTGCCTGTAGTCGCAAGGGCAGTTAATTCTGTTTTGTTAGGTTCTTGTCTTTTTAATTTCTATGTGATGGGTTCCATTTAGTCGCTTGTCGAAATAGTCATGTCCCAAGATCGTAAACAAAGTTCACTAGCAGGAGAAAGAAGTATTGAATTAAATCGATATGAAGGAATTCATTTGTTGACATTTCTGAGGATCAAATTAGTAATCGTCATTTTTTTTTCAGCCTTAGTTCTGTCATGTTTAAGAGAACCTGCAAATGGTGGAAGCTGTTCTAGAGATGTAGCTGGAAGCAAGATGGTATTATCTTCAGCGTAAATACAGAGTATGAGTTTTAAGTAAGTTGGTAAGAAATAAAAAATTGAATTCTCGTTTCTTCTGCCGAAGAATTTTTACGACTTAATCGAGAATAGTTGAAAATATTTTTGTGTTTTTTAACTGTGGCAAATAAGGTAATTGGGCGATTGGTATTAATAATTAATGATGGAGAACAAAACATATAGGCAGATAATTCTAATAAATTTGTAACCTTAAAGTCTAATACTTTATCAAGAGATGCGGCGTTTATAACAAATCTATTGTACTATAACCATATTTGAAGAGATATAAGTAAATTTCCCAGGAATTCTGAAGGAGCGCAACTATTGCACAAATAAAAATCGAAAAAATCTATCAGCTCTATTAGCAATTTTCCTCTCTTATCTGCAGAGCATCTTTTGGAGCTAAGAGCAGATCTAATCTATTCGTACGTTTATTACTTTACTCCTTGTTTTAAATCCATGTAAATTAATTTTCTCTGCTCCTCAAATCTGACTTTATGTCTGCTCTTAATTGTTGTACTATAAAGAACAGAGAGCACACAACATTTATGTATGGATATCATAAACAGTCTAGTATACTGCGTAGTTTTTAAACCAGTCACCTACTTGACCGAGCGCTAGGAAAGAAAGAGAGAGAGAGAGAGTTGATATATTTGTCTTCTTTGTAATAGTACTCACTCCCTTCAATACATTCTTATCAGTCCCCCACTACTTCATTCAAAATAATAAAATCGACCTTGATCTTGCTCCATTTTGTGAATAAAATAAAATATTTAATTGATCAACGCAAAAAAATAGAAAGTAAAACCTCCAAAAGTCAATTAATTTTACACAACATACTTTAAGCAAAAGGTTTGCCAAAAATTACCTAAAAATTCTGGAATAAACCGAGAAAATTTAAAATTTTAAATAGAGAACAAAGATATACGTCTGTTCGGTATGAATGCTCGGGGTCAAGTCAGTCGTGTGGTTGTATGGGTGTTTTAACAGAATATCCCAAAACGAAAAGTCGACAAGAAGAACTTGTTTGTGCTAAAATCGTCCAAAAGTAAAACTTTACTATGTTTTTTTTTGCTTTTTCGTGAGTTTCTTGAAAATAGCGCCAACGATTTTCATTAAACTTCGTATACAGTCTACACACACACACACACACACACACACACACAGACATTTATTTGAACACATTTTCCCAGAAAAATTTACTTTTTGGCGATTCTGGGGTAGCAGCTGCGTTATGCTATCCTCTAAACTACAACTTCAGTTTAATATACGGTTTCCCCACCTACATAGTATTAACACGCATTGATTGAATTCCAAATTTGAAGAAAATCAGTTAACCGAAATTGCGATTTTACAGATCAGGTTTTTGAGTTTATTGAAATTTTCTCGAAAACTATTTCCTTTAAACTTAGCTTCAAAGATATGAACGTATTACTTTTATTTGCAAATTTCCCCCCCAAAAAACTTATGTTAGATAGGTAATTGTGCGGAGTTTGTGGCTTTAATTCAAATGTTGCATGTAGTTGGTTCAGGTTTTTAGAGCGCTATACTGGGCCATAATAAAATCATCACTTCCTGCCTGTGCCAAGATTCAAGTAGACTGATATTATCCCTTTATATTGATGTTAGGACAAATACGTAAAATTTGAGTTTAAAGCAAAAGGAGTAAGAGAAAGTCGATAATTATATGTTGTATTTGGAGACAAACGTAGATCAGCTGTTTCTGTTTACTCTGAAAATTCATTTTAATTATATTTTGAAACTTTTTAAACTTCCTGATTACCGCCTTCCTAAAATAGTCGCCCTTGAAGTTGTTGGTCGCGGTGCAATATGACTTAAGAACTGGAATGCATTGTCTGTTGAACTCTCATGTGATTCGCTTTTTTCTTTAAACAATGTAGATGATTGGCCAAGGCTGTTTAACGTTATATTAGAAAAATTACGAACTAAATTTAGAGACGAGCTTTGTGAACAAGTTAGTTCCAGCTCACGATTCCTACTGTACCCACATATTAGATCGTAACTTTGACATGTTTGATTTCATTAATGATAAAGCTCAGGGATTGACTTTGGTTGAGTTAAGATGGCTATTTAAGATCAGAGGTGATTTATTGTATTTGAATGGTGCACCAGTTATTATAAGGGAAAATGTAATGTGTTCCTTATGTAATGCCCGTGTTAGGGAGGACATTGTTCATTTTATGGTTGAATGCACCATCCTCTCTGAGATCCGTCATCTACATGTAGCTTCTGCAACTTTAACTAAAAGTCAGTTTATTGAACAGTTGGAAAATAATTTTCGTCTTTTAATCAAATACGCTCGACATGCCTGGCATTATCGATACCATTTAGTAATGGAATTCAATTTTTGAATTTTTGTGATTTCATATTTTATAAGTTTTTGATTGTTTATTTTGAGTTACAAATTATATAAGTAAAACTTTATTTTTGTTTCTTTTTCGAATTATTTTTCATGTTTATTTTTTGTTCTTGTGTGTGTATATTTCTGTTCTATGAATCGACCTCCGGCAGACGGAATTTTTTCCATGCCGTACATTACTTGTATTATTTTTGACTAATTTTGTAAAAAAACTTTTTGGTAAAATAAAAAAGTGATATTAAAAAAAAAAAAGAAAAAGAAAAAAAAAAGTCGATTGAGTTTTCACACCAGATTTTTTTGATAAGAAAATACGCGTATGTATATCTATACAACTACAACCTGCAATAATAAATATGTCAAGAATTCGCTCACCGACTCTGCTTAACCTGGACTGGAAGTTCCGAAGAAAGCTTTTAATAGTGGCCATATAAATGTTTTATTAAATAATTATAATTCCAATTATTAAATGCATAACAGGATCATGCAAAATATCATTTTTGTCATAAATTATTTTAAAATTTATTTATATATTTAAGGAATTTATTAATAAACAATTTTGAATGGAAAAGTACACTCAAAAAAAGTTAAGAATTTTCCAGAAGGAGGAATTTTTCTAAACAGAATGTTACAAGTAATGAATAAAATATGGCATTTTCATTAATACCAAATATTCAATCTTTAAAAAGGGCTAAGAAATATAAATTTTATGCAGCAAAAATGCATACGATATAATATAATTTGAAGGAATTATAATTATTCTGTAATTATTTAAACCAAGCTCATTTTATTTTAATATTTTTATAGCAACTACTACAGAGAGCCGGAGTGCCACATAAAGTCAACATAAACATGGACCATTAATAGCCTACCTTTATTGCTGTAGGTTGGGATATGTAACAATCTCTTGCAGTTACATATCCTTCGATGTCTTCTTTTCTTCTCTTCATTGCACTGGACACTTGACACAATTTAAAATATTATTATCGCAAAATAGAAGAACGCATTACTACTTCTGGGCGGAATTTGGAATAGCCGTAGATAAACTTTTTTTTTTAACGCACTATTTAAAATAATAATTTATTTTTAAAGTATACAAAGCACTCCCGTT
>JAAEAF010005880.1:0-71330 GCA_011037195.1 Triatoma infestans
ATTCTAGATAAACATCATTTTATTAAGATACAGTTGTAATATTGTAAAGTACTTAAATTTGCTTAGAGAATAATGTATTTATTTTAAAAACATGGGGCTCTCTTGATTATTACTAATACTTCTCTCTTAAACATACATACACAAGCCCTTTTACTAAACCGCTCGTGCTACTACAAACATACAACACAACACATCACCAAATACATTTCAAGGTACAGTGTGATGTTGAGCTTTTACAACTGAGACCAGGAAGAACGACATTGAAACTAACAGAAATGCTCATGGGAGTGCCGTACCTTTTTGGTAAGATCATTGCTTGGCTTCATATCAGCTAAAACCTAACAAATCATGGTAGCGCAAGCAAAATCATTGCGACCTAAATTTAATTTGGACCTCAATGACGGCGACCTCTTTTCCCACCAGTTCCCAACTTCCCTTAGAAATATCAGCTTGAATCTATGCCAACAAGCAAGCAAAGACCACTCAATTCTCAGTAAATTCAGAACAATTGCTCTTGAGGAAATTACAATAAGGTACATCTTAACTTACTGACTCCATATATATGCAGATGGATCTGCTACATTTCAAGAGGATCGACAGCACAGGATCGATCTGGGGGTTTTTAGAGCTCCATCTTCAGTTATAGTGCTGCACTAACTTTGATGGGAGGGTCGGTGCACTGATTAGGCTTCGGGCGCCAATGACCATAGATGCTGACGCGCCTTAAAATATAGTTACATACTAAAATTCATGAAGTTTAATCTGTTTGAATGCTAAGAATGCAGCTTCGAAGAGTGTCGCAGAAGTACTTTGTATAATGTATGTCTAGGGAGAGCAGTGTTGTTTATAGATTCGAAGGCGGCTATCATGGCCTTATAGAAACATTTCTAATGGAGAAACTGTCTTGACTGAGTCATATGCCGCACATGGCAGATTACCTTATTACTTTGCAATGGATACACAGGCATTGCAATGTTTTAGGAAAAACAAAAGCATACCATGTTGCCAAAAATGGCAGATACCAGCCACTTCCTTGTATCAAGAGTAATAATGAATGCAACAATAGATTCCCTTAAACTTGTGCAACTTGTGTAAGAAAAACATTGAGAACGACTTTTAAGCAGTTCCATTCAAAGGAGCTGCCTTGAAAGAAAGATTACCACCGCTAACTTTAGATTGTTAACAGTGAAGACTACCTGCAGATACATTTATTCAGATTGGAATTGTTCACTCATCATTGTGTCCGCTGTAGAATAGAATAGAATAGAATCGGGGGGGGGGAGCCTCATTCCACTGCGACCTACAAATTGAGGTCTATTGTGGATCCCCTTAAGTTACAGAACAGCCCCCAGCTTTGCCCTCCTAATCAATCCTAGCAAAGCTGAGAGCGGCTCCGTCATGAAGCTTTCAGCTTCGGGATTGCCCGTCCCCAATTGAAGAAACCTAATCCTCGCCAGGCCGGCGCACTCACAAAGGATGTGCGCCGGGGTCTCCTCCTCTACCTTGCAGAATCGGCATACCGCACTATCCGCAAGTTGTAGGTGGTGCATGTGTCTATTCAGCCTACAATGCCCTGTTAGTAGACCCACAATTAACCTTATATCCCTTCGGGTTTGGCTCAGTAGGTCTTTGGTAAAGGCAAATGTCTTTTAATGAAGAGCTTTGCCTGCCTCTGTCCTGGTGTTCCCTCCCACCAACGCAGACGCTGATCTTCTATCCACCCCTGATAGAAGTTTGGATGAGGCTCCTGGACAAGCCGCAGAAGGGTTCGGGGCCTATAAAGGTATCCTGCGAGCCCTCCCTCGCTAGGGCATCCGCCCTCTCATTGCCCAGGAACCCCGCATGTCCCGGCACCCAGGCGAGTGTCAGTTTATTCCGAGTACCCACCTCGGTGAGGGCAAGTAGGCAGTCCCACACCAGTCTTGAGACTATTTGGTGTGAGGAAAGTGCCTTCAGGGCTGCCTGACTGTCGGAGTATATGGCCACTCTTCTACCCACTATCCTTTGCCTTATAATCTCCCTAGCGCAGAGTTGTAACGCCACGACTTCAGCCTGAAAGACCGTGGCGTACTTCCCTAGGCTGGCCTTAATTTTAACTTTAGGCCTGCCCCCGTAGACCCCAGCTCCGACCCCAGTCGGAGTTTTGGATCCATCTGTATACCAGATCGAGTTACCGAACAGGGGTGGGTCGCAGCCCCATTCGCCTCTGCTCGGTATGACAATATGGAAGTTCCTTTCGAAAAAATACTTAGGAACCATCCTATCCGTTGGCATCCCCAGAAGATAGTCCGCCTTGATTTCCTCAATCAACCTCTGGTTATTACGATCATGCCTAGAGGTGATGGGAGGCGGCCCCTGCAGGAGCCTGTGTATTCCCATTCTGGCTTCGCCTAGAACGAGAATGTGTAATGGTGGCAGATTGAGGAGGACTTCCAACGCCGCAGTCGGGGTGGTCTTCATGGCCCCCGTGGAACCAAGGCATGCTCGCCTTTGGATCCCACCGAGCCTTTCCACTGCCCCTTCTGCTACGTTTTGGTCCACCAAACTACCGACCCATATGTAATCATGGGTCTGATGATCCTGGTGTAGATCCATAGTGACAAACTTGGGCGCAAGCCCCAGTTTCTCCCACAAAGCCGTCTGCATCTATTGAATGACGTATCGGCTCTGAGAGAAATTTTGCCAATGTGTTGATTCCAAGTGAGTCTTCGGTCGAAAGTAACGCCAAGGTACTTCGCCTCCGTCGCAAATGGAATCGGGGTGTGCCCAAGTACTGGAGGCCTAAGGCCTTCCAACTTGTGGCGCAATGTGAAAGGAACTATTATGGCTTTGTGGGGGTTTATGGACAAGTCCTCCTCCCTACACCAGTTCCTAACCAGGTTTAGAGCTGCTTGAACCCGCTCTGCAATCGTAGTAGGGTATTTGCCTCTTACCACGATCGCCAAATCATCTGCGTAGCCTAGACAGTCAAAGCCATCCGCAGATAGTTGGTGGAGGAGGTCATCAACGACCAAAGTCCACATCAGAGGGGACAAAACCCCTCCCTGTGGTTGTGTCCGCTGTAAAAAAAGGTATAATGGATGCAAGCCATCTTCTAATATGTCCTACACTGGATGCCGAAAATGAGGATTAAAATGGCGACTAGTGAAGTTGAATTGTTTGAAGCTCTTGAGTTCATTAAGAATTTAAATGTTTATAAACTGAAAGGAGAAGTGAAAGAAGGGATTATCAGAAGAGTGGATAAACTGTGTGTGAGTTTTCAACATCAGGAAGAAGAAATTAAAAGACTGAATAAAGAAAATGAAGAAATGAAAAAGTTAACCTCTAACAAGATATCAACAACATATGCATCTGTTACTACAAAACCTAAGGTATGTCAGACTAACCAAGTATTTAGTGCATTAATAAGACCAAAAAATCAAATGAGTTGTGAAGAAACCAGAAAAATAATTAAATTAAGTGTAAATCCAGTTAAATTAAGAGTAGGGATTACAAAAATGGTTGGTGTCAATGACGGCAATGTGTTAATACAAGCTAGCTCTAAATCTGAACTAGACTCATTGTGTAATGAAATTAATAAAAATTGTGAAATTAAACTGAGTGCAAAAGTTAATGAAAAACATATGCCAAGACTTACAATTTATAATATACCAAACGAAATGACAAAAGATAATGCAGAAAGTGTAATAAAAAACAAAACTCAGAAATATTTGAACCAAATAGTAATATTAATTGTAAAATTATAATTAGCCATACAAGAAATAAAGGTGATAAAAACATGATTATAGTGGTATTGCGATTATAGTGATTGTATAGTGATTACTGATTATAGTAGTATTACGATTATAGTAGTATATTACGAAGGAAAATGCTGTCCAATAAATTAAATATATTCTGGTCTGTTTGCAGAGTAGATGATTATTTCTTTGTTCGTAGATGTTTTAATTGCTGCAAATATCATAGTGGAGAGTGCAAAGGCAAAATAACCTGCCCACGATGTGCAGAAGAAGCGATAAATGTGTGCACTATCGATAATGTTGAGCAATATCGATTTAGTAACTTTATACAATATAATAATCGAATTAAACCTATAAAAAAGGTTTCAATTAATCATTTGAAAAAAGGTTTCAATTAATCTACAGTATTGCTACTTGTCAAGCCTGGTAAAGATGACAAAACAGATGTCAGACCAATTAGCTTTTTGCCGCTGAAAGGAAAAATATTAGAGAAACTTTTGATAAGAAGAATAATGTACTATTTTAGAAGTAAAGGGCATCTATCGAAAAGACAATATGGATCACACCACAGATTGGCGCTATTGACGAGCTTGTGGACCTAAAGAATTATATTAAAAATAAATTACTAAATAAAGATCACATACTGATGATATTTTTAGACGTTTCAGGGGCATTCGATGCTGATTATTGGCCATCGATATTTGGGCAGTTAGTGAGATACGACTGCCCAGAGAATCTATTTAAACTCTCTAAGAGCTACTTCTCTGAACGCCTTGTAAGTATTAGCACAGGACCTCTCACACTCTCTCGATGGGCTTAGAAAGGCTGTCCTCAGGGATCATGTTGTGGCCCTGGCTACTGGATACTTATATACGATCCGCTATTAAAATTAAAACACCCATCTGGAGTGTCGTTATACGCATTTGCTGATGATCTCCTATTGTGGTTACGGCGAGAAACGAAGAGGTTCCGCAGTTACTTGCAGACGAGACATTGCTCTTAATTGGTAGATGGTCCGACGAAAATATTATTATTATTATTATCAAAACGGGTGCCCAAAAAGGCGCGGGACCTAAGCCTATGTGGCTCTTATCCCCCCGATACCCCCCGTAACCCCTTAATTAATCTCCCCCGGTAACTTGCCGGTTAATCTACAATATCTCAAGATATCCCCAAACTCCAACTCGCCCAGGCAATCCTGCGAGAGTGGTGTCCTCCCAAATATACGAAACCTAGTTCCGGCGAAACGGGGACACTGACATAAGTAGTGAAACACCGTTTCCCTAACTCCGTCATCACAATTCTGACAAATGGGACTCCGTGTCCTCCCTATGTTAAACAAGTGACTGGACACCCAAGTGTGTCCAGTCACTATTCCTACCAAGGTCCTCAAACCCGTCCTACTAAGAGACAGGAGATACTCCGAAATTCCCTGCTTGCTTGCCTTTATAAATCTTTTGGCTTGGAGGCACCCCTGCGTGTCCCCCCAGCGTTTCTCCAAAGCTCTCGTCTCCCATCCGACGAAAATAACTTGCAATTTAATTCAGAAAAATCACAAGTACTCCACATAACTCATAAAAGAAGAGTCAATCCTGTACATGTTTACCTATCCGGCAAACTTATACCAATGGTAGATGAACTGAAATTTTTGGGAGTCTGGTTTGATCGTCGATTGTCTTGGAAAAAGCAGGTAAATAATTTGTGCGCAAAAGCAACTACACTAATTAATATGCTAGCCCGCTCGGCGAAAGTATATTGGGGACTGTGAAGTGAAGCCTTGGATATAATGTATAAAGGAGCAATTTTACCATTATTAACATATGCTGCGCCAGTCTGGTAATCAGTAATTAAAAAGCAATATAATGTGCGTAAACTTAGGAGTGTCCAAAGGAAAATTGCTTTGAGAATCATCAAGGGATTTCGGACGATATCATTTCATGCTGCAATATTACTAGCAGGTACAAAACCAATAGAAATCATAATAATGGAAAAAGCGGATTTTTATTTTGCGACTAAAGTAAAAAATTTTATCCACATTATAACATCCCTGATTCTGTGGAGGAATGGTCTCACCCATCTACAACAATTGCTTTGAGAGAAGAAATAAATAAGTTATGTTATCGAATATTCACAGATGGTAGTAAAGTTGGAGATCAGGTTGGAGGATCTTTAGTTATATTTAGAGAAAGTGAAAATGTACCTGTGTATTCAGAAAATTTGAACTTGCGTTTTGGTGTTCATACAACTAAGCCGAACTCCTAGCCATCCTTAAGGCGATTGAAGGGATAGAGATGATAGCGTCTAGTTTTCCAAAGACAAGGACTGCTGAGATAAATACAGATAGTGAGGTATCTCTGGCTATATTAAATGATCATGGAAATCATAACTCCAGGGTTGATTTGATTAGATCAAAATTAAAAAGGTTGAGAATGGAATTGGGCTGGATAATAAATCTGGAAAGGGTCAAGGCCCATGCTGGCAATGATGGTAATGAAGTAGCAGATAGTTTAGCTAAAGAAGCAGCTCTAGACCCTGACCTGACTGACCATCTGCTATTCAAAGGTACCTCTTAGTTATGTGAAGAGAGAAGCTGCAAAGAAAAGTCAAGAAATGTGGGAAAATGAGTGGCAAAATACTTGCGAAGGCGAAGTAACTAAAAGTTTCTTCTTCCCAAAAGTTGCTTTGAGGAACAAGATCGATTTGCGGCAGTTTGTTACATAATCTTCATCTTCTTTAGTTATATACTTTAATACGTTACGCCGTGACCTACACTTCTGTACGTCCAAACTAGTACAATTAAATACAGCTCTAAAATATTCTGAAATTTCGGACAATAGCAATTTTGCAGCGAATTCTACATAACAGTGTATATGGTACTCACTTTGCCTTCCGGTCTGACCTTTTTCCAAACTGATACAGTATAGAAGCACTTTACTAAATAAATTCAGGTTTAACAATACCAAGTCTCTTATTAGCCTGGGTGGAGTCTCTTACAAACTAACTATGGCACTTACCGGTCACGGGAAAAATAAATCATATTTATTTAGATTTAAAATAATAAACAGTCCTGGATGTGTTTGTAATAGTTTGGTTGCCCAAACGTGGCACCATATAATTTTCGACTGCCCATTTTTTGAGGCAAGTAGAGCGGAATTGTAAAGGTATCAACCAATAGAAGTTCGCCTTCACAAATTTCTTTATTATATTGCACTGGTAGACGTTTAATAGCAAAATTAGCCATGTAATATGATGGATTAAGAAAAAACAAGAAAATTCTGTCAAAGAGTGGACAATAAGAAGCAATAATTGCGAGTTAAAAAAAATTAAAACTGTACGTAAAAAAAATATTATTTAATACAATTATATAATAATGTATTTTTTGAACGTAGGAATTTCGACCAGGAAAATTCTTTAGATGTTGTTTTGAAGTACCACTGTGATCCCTTGTTAACAAAACAACCCCTCTTTACTGTCATTATTTTGTCCCAATCACTGAAACGATTTAGAAAGTTTTAATTAAGCTTCTTCGAAAACATGGATAATATTGCTCCGATTTTGATTTTACTTTTTTGTGACTAATTTCGAGATTTCATATAAAATGGCAAACACTCAAAAACGATAGACCACTAAGCTGCTTCAGTAAAGCTGTTTCAGTGAAAATTCCACGCTTTCCATTGATATGTTCTAACTGTTGAATCAACAAAATTCCGTTGTGTTTAAATGGATTCAGTGCTATAACAATGGCGGTAGAGAGAACATTTTCAAATACAAAAGAAGTTGTCTTAAATTAGGTAAAAACCACATTATGGTACTGAAGGCATAGAGTGTGTAAACTGAATTTGCTCTGTGCAAGTCAATGTTGTCACACTGTCTGAAAAACGCATCCTGAAGATGGGCGAACGCCCGAAATCGGTCGATGCCCACAAAATGAAGCAAGCTACCACGGAAAATTCTCTGATGCTTTCCAGCTCTGCGGAACCAACCACCACAATAACTCCACAATCATTGCCCCTCCGAACCGCGCTCGAAAACCATTTAGTCCCACAGAGCTTTGTAAATTAGTCCTCCAAACTTGTCAAAGTTACGCCCGCGTTGTGTACAAAAAATTATTTATATTTTTTTTAAATAATAATATTATTAAATACTAGGGATCGCTCAGTGGTAGCGCACGGGAATCTCACGCGAAGGTTTTGGATAAGAGCTCAACGGTGGCCTTAAATTCTCTCTTCATCTTAGTACAGAGATGGGCAGTGTTGTCTGTAACGAGAGAGCATAGACGAAATAACAGCCTGACGGCAGTTCCAGACTATAACAATAGACGGCCGGGAGGCCGGAGTCTATTGTTGTTGATAGTCCTTTAAACAGAAAAATTATTACATACTAACTTTAAACTGAAAATTTTTATGGTCTTCATGATAAATAATTGTCATCAAATTCAGTTTTGTTTAAATGGATTGAATGCTAACAACAATGCAGAACGAGAGAACATTTTGGAAAACCAAAGAAGTTGTCTTAAATTAGGTAAAAACCACATTATGGTACTGAAGGCATAGAAAAAGCATATGCTTGAATAAGGCGTTTATACTTGGCAGCAATAAAAGGAGCGAGAAGCCTGCAAGCTAGTAGGCCGCTTACATAAAAGAACCTCATCCTCATCCTTACGCCAACAGAAGAGAACATAATTATAAAAAGATTTACATGCATATTATGAACTAAGAAAATATTAAAATGAACATAAATAGTATTATATTGATATCAAACTAACAATAAATAGAACAAAAAAAAAAAAAAAAGAATATTTATAGTATTAAATTACATATTGTACTAAGTAATATCACATATTGCCTCACGCGTTGGTCCAGTGACTAGTGCACTCGCCTTTAGTGCTAGAATTCGGGTTTCGATTCCCATGAGGGCGCAAAGTCGATGTTGTATCGTGATAATGTTTTACACCAAATTTGTTAAGCTTCATTCTTCATTTTAATGCACTGCAAATATGTCAATTGCAACTTTTCTATATGTTGTAAATAATGGTTAATTAAATTAGAATCTATGTGTTCAGACCCTTGACTCATTTTTTTTTTTAGACGATTCAACGCTGCAGATCCAAAATGTACTATAACATATACTCCATCTAGCATATTTTATAAAAAAAAAAAAAACAGATCACGAATAATCGAATAATTATTAAATAAATTTCAACATTAATTTGAAAAATTCTAAAACTTGTATCAAGACTAAAGACTTCGTACGTCATAACAAGAATAAGGAAGTGAAAGGATAGAGGGGGGGTCTTTCTCAAAGCTTTAAATGTTAAACCGTAAGAAGATTTTTGTGGTTAAAACTACAACTATTGTGTAAAGGCAGTGAGGGTATAGAATAAGAAGCTTTCAATTTACTTAACACACCCGCCGATACATTTTAGATGGTAGTAGTACATTAAACAGACATGATTGACTTCTGTGACTTGGGCTAGATTCATTCCTAAACTTCATCTGTCCTTTGAAATGTCACTCAAAAGTTGCCCACAGAAGAATATAGAGAAAAAAGAAAAACAGTTACAAAATAAATATTCACAGGTATGTGGTTAAAGAGGGGCGGGAAGGAGCGCTTAAGAAGGGCTTTGTGAGGAATTTCTAGGGCTAAATTTTTGGCTTAAGATATTTTTTCCCATCTAGACAGGTGTTAAAACCAATTGACATTTGTGACTTTTCTAAATAAAAACTATTTTATAAACTTTATGTTAAATAATAATTTCTTATTAATAATCACTTTACTTATTAATGGCTGTAATATTGTAAAAGAAATAAGTTATTAAAAAATTATAACAAATTAAAAATATAGGTTTTTTCTTATGTTGAATTCCAAAAGGTATAAAATAAGTGTTATTTATAAACCAGAGGCACATCTTATAATTTATAACATTTCATATTTCCATTTGTGTAAGTTTGTTTTCAGTTTTTTTTACTTTCTCTTACTCCTAGTAAGAAGTACTGTAATCGTGTCAAATTTTCGATAAGGAGTTTTCACCGGAAATATCCGTTTTGAGGTCCCCTGAGTCCAAAAAAGTTGTTTTTAGAAAATGGTTTGTGTGTGTGTGAACAGCATACCTCAAAAATGAAGAATCGCAGAAAGTTCAAACTCTTTATATTTCGTTTAGGTATCACCATTGGATCTGACATTAAGTTATGTGTCAAAATTCCTCAACCGGAAGTACCACTTTACTGAATGTGTTTTTTTTCACTTTTTCGCGATTTTCTCAAAAATGGCTCTGATGATTTTCTTTAAACATTCTATATTAACTACACATAAAAAAATCTACAACTTTTATTTAAAACATTTCTGTGGGAAAATTCATTTAAGGGCACTTTTGGGGGAGGGGTAGGATTAGATTTTTCCTTTTTAAAGTGCTATTTCAGTTTACTATGCAATTCTGCCATCTAAATAATATTCATTACAATAATTAAATGTGTTATTGAAATTCTGATTTTGAAAGAATCGGATGACCGGATGTGCGTTTTTACTGAAATGTATTTTTCAATTTTCTGGTATTATCCAACAATTTTCTTTATACTAGGATTGTGAACTACACATATAAAGAGCTACAACTTTTATTTGAAACATTTCTCCTGGTAAAGTCATTTAAGGGAGCTATTTGGGGGAGAGGGTGAGTGGGATTATGTTTTTCTCTAAAGAGCTGTCTCAGTTGATTATACAATTCTACCATCCAAACAAAATTAATTAGAAATTAAGATAAGATTGCCATAATTCCGAGTTTCAAGAAAATTAGTATACCGGCGCTTTTAGTGAACATTTTTTTCAGTTTTCGACGAATTCCGACGAACTCCGATGAATTTTATTAAATTTGATACACTAACTATAAAATTTGTAATTTACAATTTTGAAAACTGGTGTAAATGAAAGTTGTGTGAGTGTTTCACATCAGATTTTTTTTTAATGTCCAGAGCTAATAGACTATAATCATATGCTCTAACAGTCTGTCTATATGTCAGTCTGCCTGCTTCATTTTATTAAATAGATAATCTGTGAAAATGATGGATTTCAATAGGCTTCTCACCCATTTTAAAAACCTGGCGAACTTTATAATCGTGTAACAACACTGTAATTATACAAAAATATTGTGGCCTGGAGTCTTGTCATCGCCCTACCCATCACCGGGCAGTGAGCTGTAGAGGCTCCTAGTAGGAGAAAATCTAAGGGCAGCCCTACTGGACTCTAACCTGGCTATTGCATTTAGTTAGTCCTCGGTCTGGTTTATATTAGCAAGTTGAGTATAAACAAAAATTGAAAGTATGATGGTTATGTTATTTTTAAATTTGGAACATCACATTAACCTTATAATGTAGAATGGAAAACTAGAAGCCCTGAATATGCGATATTTGGTATTAAATTTTATTCTTGTAACTTGATAGAAAAATTCATTTTATTTAAATCTGGGATAGAACTTGTTATCGCCGAGTTGGATAACCTTGCTTTCATTGGCTAGTATATTTAATAAAAATTATTATGAACTATAAGAATAATAATAAAAGTATTGCCTCAAAGTGTATTTTAACAATGTGGCACTTGTCTATCGGCCAATTGAACATTAAGATTAATTAATACCTTTTGCGACTGAATTTACGACTTATACAAATGCCAGGAGGAATAATTGGAATAGTTTGGAAATTATTTAATTTTTTTCAAATTATTACTAAATAAAAGAATATTCAGATATTGACCTAACAAGCTATAACGCATAATATCAGGATTCCATATATATATATATATAGTGTAGCTATAATCTCCGGACTGTACGTGACATCACTGAAACTATATAGATCACGTGCGATGGTTGTGACACTATTGCCTCTCCCCTGTACTATCAAATATCCATTTAAAACATAGATATATTATTTTTACATACTCATTAAATAACGATTTGATCAACAAAAAATATTATTGCATGTACAGCTTCCAGCATTGTAGCTTGATTTGTTGAATATGTAGTTGGACTGCAGTTGTGGATAAAATCTAAAATTTAATCTGTCGTAGCCATGCTTCATTAATTCGTACCAATTTGACTATTTTCCTCCATTCTTAGCCTTTAGCATCAAGTTCGAGTATTGTATTTGGCCAGGGATCAAATCCTACATATCCAAACCCCTTTGGGTCATTATAGTTTTCCATCATATGCCAGGTATAGCACCAAAATCCAGACTCCGGCCTAATCTACCTAGATTCACAATAGTACGAACAGATTGGGTAATGACTTAATAAGAAACAGCGCATGGTATTTTAGATGATAGTATTGGAAGAATTGTAGAAAAAAAATTAAAGCGGTTACAATTAATAGGGGTTAATATTCTGTTATGACTTATTTGCCCCATCTATTGCTATCTAATGTTTGCACCATTCTAGGAGGGTAACAGACGTGGCAGCAATGTTTGCCCGAAAGGTAGAAATACGTGGAATATAAGGAAAGTATTAGCTAGCTCCCACCGGGAAGAGATGGGCGTAAACCATCTCTGAAAAATTATACTGAGTTTTTATATGAACAATTTTAGAATAGCCTGTTTGGGAGTTTTATAAGTTTCAAGCGTTGCTGAAACTATAAACGGTATTACAAAAATTAGATGGATGCTAGAAAACTTCAGAGAAGATCTACAATGTATGGTTTATTATTTGATACATGAGCGGAACCAAGGTTTGAGAGATCTTTTTTCTCATAACAATATATTAATCAGGAGCTCTCGACAATTTTTGGGCTTATTCCATTTTTTTAATTTTTTTTTTAATAAAGTTGGTTTTTTTAAGAATAATCAAGAGAAAATGCATTAACTCATTTCTAGAATAATTTATTCTATTTTAAGCCCAAAAAATAAATTATTTTTTCCTTTTTGTACAAACTCCCATTCGCCTGGAACAGTGTTTCCATTTAATTTCATGGTAGAGTTGAGAATCATTTTGCCATCATCACAATTAAATACATGCATTAATTACTATTGAGAGCGTCATTATTTACAAACAAGAGCTATGAATTACAATATTTCAGAAGTTTGGAAAAGTTTCAACTTATCAAAACTTGGATAATTATGGATTCATAACTTGTACATTTTGTATTGTCTTGTAAGTGAACGTATTTACAATTTGTATGGTATTTATAAATAATTAATCACTTGTCCAAGGATCCAACTGAAATGCTTTTTCCACTCAATTAAAATCAACTGTGTTGATTTTACGAAATTACATTGAATTGATAAAATCATAAACAGTATTAGTCAATGTGGAAAATTATTGTACTTCTTCTGATCTCATATTGATGCAATTATGTATTTGTATCATTTAAATAAACATATAATTATATATGTATATACGAGGCATGTCCAGTAAGTAAGTGTACTGAATTTTTGTAGGTTACAAAAATTTTTATTTGAACAAAATAACCTTGTTAAAATGTAACCTTGTTACATTGTACATAATATGTAAGCTATTTTTCGACATAGTCACCATTCCTCTCAATGCAGGTGGTGAACCGGGGTATTAATCTTTTGATGTCTTCCTCGAAGTAGTTTCCCGCCAACCCTTTCGTCCACTTCTCCACCTCCCCCTTCACCTCCTCGTCGGTTGAAAACCTTTTTCCACCCATGTGCAGCTTCAGGGAGGTAAAGAGATAGTAATCTGAAGGTGCTAGGTCAGGGGAATGCGCGGGATGGTTCAGGACATCCCATTTAAACGAGGCAAGCAGTTCGAGCAGTTCGAGGCCTCCACTCGATTCAACTTGTGTTGGTCTGTCAGCTGTTTTGGGACCCACCTCGCGGACAGTTTCCGATATCCGAGGGTTTCTGTGATGGTTTCGTGTAGCAGAGATCTGGAAATTTGCGGAAACATCGCAGAAAGTTCATCCCACAGTCAATCTGCGATCGTCACGGAGCGCATTTTCGATTTTTTTCCACAATTTCGTCAGTCACAATTGAAGGTCTTCCGCTCCTCTGATCATCATGCACAGATGTACGACCGTTTTTAAACTCGCGACACCACTTGAACACACTCGTACGATTCATAGCTTTATCACCATATGCAGTTTTTACCTCATTATAAACCTCAACCGGAGTTTTTCCCTTCCAAACGAGATAACGGATAACGCCGCGTATTTCACACTTGGCGGGAGATTGGATTTTCATTTTTTACGAAACGTATTGTCGCGTCGACAGTTCTCAACGTACTGACCTCGAACCGGTCTCGTTGCGGAGGGGAGGAATCAGGCTACACTGTCGCGTAGCCAACATGTCGAAAACAAAATCCCTCCAGCCCTGAGAGCCACAGTACACTTACTTACTGGACATGCCTCGTATATAAATTAAATTGGTCAATTAACACTTGCTAGCATATAATTATTCGAATTATTCAATTTGTCTTGGAGCAGAAATCCTAAACCAATAATTCAAATTTTATTTGAATGTCTTGAGTCTTTGAATGTCAATGTTTTGAATGTTGTTCGTAACGAGAGAACACTATCCGGAGGCCGGCAGTGCACTGAGAAGGCACCGGGCGCCAATGACCACAGATATTGAAGCGCCTTAAATCAAGAAAAAAAAAAAATTATTTTTAGTTCTGTTGATTTCTTTATCTTCCTATAAACATATTTAGCAAAGGTATTAGGTTAGGGGGAAGTGAGCTGTATTTCCACGCGCAGTGAGTGCTGTCTTTAGATGTTTTCTTCATAGGAGTCTCTAGAGCTCATTGCCCGGGTTGGGCAGAGATGCCTGTAACGAGGGAATACCGGTAGAAGTCCATCAGTGCGCTGAGAAGGCACCTGTGGGCACAGTAGATTTGTCAGTTCACAGTTCACTATATCTTCGAAATAATGAAACAGATCCCGCTTGAAATCTTGAATACATCTTTAGGAATGATTATGAATACTATTGCTCATTTAAGATAACTAATACTAATTTAATTACTAAGGAATTTCCGACTATTATAATATTATAATATACCTGTAGGATTGACGGAATAAGGCTTATTGCTGGATGAAATTTGCCACACAATTATCTAATTAATTTAATCTTAACTATTCCAGCACCTACGCTTCCTTCACTTTCCTTTAGGAGTAGAATTAATTATCTTATTTATGTGAAACCATATGTGGTTCTACACTCTCTACACTCTCTACACTCTCTTTATGAAATTGTTATTCTGCTTTTCTGTAATACGTTTTTAGAAAGTATAATCCCGCTAAAGAGTATTTCTTCTCATAATAATAAATATATTAAACCAATATAGCAGGATATGAAATCTGACAGTGAATTCAAACAAATACAAAAGTAAAGTTTTTTTTTTCAATGATTTTACAAAAAGGGTGGATAGAAAGTGTTGATGGTAGTAACGGAGAGGTTATAGAAGTAGTGTCCCAGTAAAAATAACTGTTCGGTCAATTAAGAATCATTTGCAATGATTCTAACAATTGCTGAATTTGGAATCAAAATTCAACAAGGAATAGTTTAATTAAATATGTTAATATAATTTTTTTGCGTATAATGTGAGTTTTTTTGATTCCGTTACCAGAATTATTGTATTTTACTCAACGTAAGATATGTTTCTACTTACTTACTTATATCGGCTTCTCCCTTCTCGTAAGTGTTGGCGCTTAGGCTAAGGCATTCCTCCACTTCTCCCTGTCATACCAGTCCTCGTCAGCCAAGCGACTCTCCATCTCTTCCAGGATTCCATCCTCCCATGTCTGTCATGGGCTTACTCTCCTTCTTCTCCCCGGTGACGGACGCATTCGTAGATCTTATATGGCCACCTAGTCAGTGCCATCCTCCTCATGTGACCGTACCAACTCAATTTCTTCTTCACTAAATTCCCGGCAATGTCCTCTCTTATTTCCATCACTTCTCTTATCCTTTCACTTCTCATCATATCCGTGCTTGTCTTTCTCAGAGATCTCCACCAAAAATCCATCTCCACACTGTTCATCTTCTTCTTAATTTTGCTGGAGACGGTTCAGGTTTCCGCCGCATACAGTAGGATGCCTTCGATTATAGAGTGGGAAATTCTTTTATTCTAGATATTAAAGAAATTTAAAGATATTTTTCTAAATATTAACAAGAAATAAGGATATTATAGGAATAGTTTTTAAAAAGATAATCCTCTTTTCTCAGACAATGTTCGGATTATGATTTTTTTTTTTTTAGAAACTGACGGATATCCACCTCATTTTTTTGGGGGGGGCGCATCGACTGCCTTGGCCACTAGCGCCCATCCACCTTATTATTATAATTTATGCTTTTATGTTGCAATATCTCTAAATATTAAATTCAATCAACATGTTTCGAAAAAAGTCTGACTGAATAGGTGATAGATAGGTGAATCTATTTTGATGCAAAGAACCAACAGATTTCTGGAATAAGCGCAATTGTACGGATAAAGATATTCGTTTTTAAATTGTGGGATGCAATCAAATTAAGATTTTTTGAATGTATTAACTAATAAATAAGAAGGCAGAGCCAAAATTGCATAAAATTTAAAAATAACTCCACAATATTCAATAATCAATAATAGAAATATGTCATCTCCTGGCAGTTTATTTGGGTTATGAGGGTCTTGTTCAGGATCTTTGGTCAGATTAGGATGTCCGTGGAAGAACTTAACCTGTTTTCCGATGTTCTGGTCCTATTTCTTAGGGTTATGGTAAATATTAGAGGAGTAAAACTTGGGTTCGGACTCGTGTTGCAGACGCGGTAGTTGTCACTTTTTTTTGGGGTATCTACATGGGCCCGTAGAGAGGCCGGCATTGGATAGCGCAGGGTTTGCTTGCCCTCTCCTCTTTTGAATAATAATTATACAAGTTATTATAAAATCTGTTCTTGAATTTTTCATTAAACACTCAGCAAATGGTCAAGTTGTCTCTGTTTCTTGACAGATTGGAGAAAACATGTACAGAGACATGTTATCCGTCTGCGGATTATCCGGTTTGCGGATTATCCGTGCATGAATTTAATTTAAAAATTCAACCCATGGATCAAGGGGTTATCTCATTAATGAAACAACATTACCACATAACCTTATTACAAGCTTTGTAACGAAGGTGATGATTTTGACTTTTTGGAAAAAAATGACAATACTGGATGCGATACATGGTGTAACTCAATCTTGGAACAAAATAAAGCCAATAACACTCGTTCGATCGTGGAGCAAAATTCTACCAAATGTAGAAGGTGATTTTTTTGGATTTTATCGAGCCCGAAACAAGTGAAATAGTATCTGAAATGAGTGAGCTAATGGCAAATTTACATGGCTTTGAAAATGTTGATAGAGAAAATATTGAGAGAGTGGTTAGAACATGATTCATGTGATGGAGGTTTTCAAATAATGAGTGACGCGGATATTATTTCCGATCTCATTCAACCAGAAGAGCAAGAGAAAGAAGCCGAAAATGGAGAAGAAGAAATTATCAATCGCATTAGTCACAACACGGCCCTGAATTCTGTTGACACTTTGTTGGAGTACATCGACCAATGGGAATTCGAGTATAACGAAATAATAGCTCTTAGAAAAATTCGAACTGATATTAAAAAAAGTCATTAAAAGATTTCTCCAAACAACCAAAATCACAGATTTTCTTAATAATAATGAGCATTAAACATGTTAAAATAATTGTCTGGCTTTTTAGAAATGTATAATATGTTGTATTTTAGAAAGAAATAATCCTTGCCGCCTCTCTCCACCATTAGCTCGGATAATCGGGCGTTTACTGTATTTCTATTTGTGAGGCAAATCTAGTTTCAAAACTGATGCGTTAGATTTATTTGGCTGAATTTCTTTCCTAATGGTAATAACTAATGTGTCAATTTACTTATAAGATAGATAAATACAAAATAGAAGACTGAGGTACTGAAAAGTGTTTAATTAGCATGGTATATCAGCATTTAATTATTGATTATTAAAGTTCAGGTTTCCTTTTTACTTTTTTTTCCATTGGTCTTAACTTTAAAAAAAAAAAAAAATCTTATAAATTCCTGCATTATTCAGACTGTCCATGATATATGGATCTATCGAACATGAAACAAATCACTAGAAAATTTATACTATACAGGAAGGTGAAAGAAAATCAGTATTAAATAAAAGAAAGATTTGTCCAGTGCTGTGCGTGCGTACAGAATGATAGACTGGAAACAGTAAGTGTAGTTAGGCCCAAGTAAAGAAGGTGGAGTCAGTAGTATACTAACTTCAATACCTGATTGACTTGTCAGTTGGATCCCTTTTCAAATGTCACTCACTAGTATACAAAAGTGCCGACTATCTTATACTACACAGCTGGACATCTCCTCGCTCACAACTAACATCATACCTCACATAGTTCCATATTCTGGGCTCACGCCTTTTCAATATATTTATATTTCAAAAGTGTAGTTATTGCAATAACCATTGGAAAAGAAAATAATGTCCCCCTCATTTATGTAGAGAAGTTACTTCTGCGTTGAACGCATATGTTTGTACAGAATTCAATTGTGTGCTGTAATAACGATACAATGATTGATTGACTTTTATTTATTTTTTCCCCACATTCTTAGGATCCAGCCGATGAGAAATTATTAACTTTTGAACTTTTGTAAGTTCTTTTTGTAAAATTAAAAAAAAAAAAATCAGAACAAAAATCATCTGATGTGAAAAGTTTGGTTTTATTCATTTATACGGTTAATACATCGTTACAAATTTTGGAATTAATAGTTACGATATTTTGGCAACTCATTAGATACATATTAATATTATACAAACGATACAATCGTATAAGTAATAAACTGGTCAATTTGAGTCTTAGGTATTGCCAGGCCAGATATTTAATTGTGAGTGATTTTAATCTGCCATTGATAAACTGGGACTGTATAGCCAATCATGTACCACCACCTCAACCAATGTAAAAATGTTTTCAGAATGTAATTGTTGACTTTCATAAATTGAAGCAGTATAATTGTATCTTAATGAAAAGAATGGCTTGCTGGATCCTATTTATTCCAACTTAAATGTCAGAAATCTCCATTTATCAGATCGTATCAGTCTTCCTGTTGATTCTTATCCACCCTCCTCTTGAATTCATGGTAATAAATGATTACAGTTCCATCAACATCAGCTACAGGAATCAGCAGTACAATTTAAAAAAAAAAAATCTGGTGTGAAACACTCACACAACTTTCTCTTACACCAGTTATCAAAATTATAATTCACAAATTTTTTAGTGTGTGTACCAAATTTAATGAAATTCGGCGAAAACTGAAAAAAACTGTTCAGTAAACGCGCACTTCCGGTTTACTAATTTTTTTTGAAACTCGAAATTTCGGCCATCTATTTATTTTTAATTAGGTTTGTTTGGATGACAGTATTCTATAATCTATCATCCAATTATACTTTATCAACTATGGTAGGACTTTAGAGAAAAACATAATAGTTGTTGTGGTTGGTTCCGCGAGCTGGACAGCATCAGAGACATTTTCCGTGGTAGCCTGCTTCATTTTGTGGTCATCGACCGGTTTCGGGCGTTCGGCCCATCTGCAGGAAGCGTTTTGTCAGAACGTTCTTCAGGATGTCCGTATAACTGAATTTGCTCTGGGAAAGTCTGTGTTATCACACTGTCTGACAAAACGCATCCTGAAGATGGGCGAACGCCCGAAACCGTCGATGACCACAAAATGAAGCAGGCCACCACGGAAAATGCCTGTGATGAGAAAAACATAACCCCATCCCTCCCCTTAAAGTGCCCTTAAATGAATTTTCCCAGAGAAATGTTACAAATAAAAGCTGTTTGTATGCGTACTTTATATAGGAAGTTTCAAGAAAATGGTTGGAGCCATTTTTGAGGAAATCGCAAAAAATGAAAAAATTATTTAGTAAAGTGGTAAAGTAAACCCACTTCCGGTCATCCGATTTTTTTTCTAACTCGGAATTTCGACAACAAATTTAATTCTACTTAACATTATTTAAATGACAGAATTGGTCTAACAAACTGAAATAGCACTTTAGATAAAAACCTAACCCCATCCCTCCCTCAAAAGTGCGCTTAAATGAATATTCCCAGATAAATGTTACAAATAAAAGTTGTAGCTTTTTGTGTGTGTAGTTGATATACCAAGTTTAAAGAAAATCGTTGGAGCCATTTTTGAGAAAATTGCAATAACGTAAAAAAAACCAACTAGTAAAATGGTATTTCCGGTTGAGGAATTTTGACAGATAACGCGCTGTCAGATCCCATGGTGATACCTAAACGTAATATCAATTCAAGATTCTACGGTTTTTCGTTTTTGAGCTGTGCTGTTCACATACACACACTCACACACACACACATACAGAGACCATTTGCCGAAAACCACTTTTTTTGGGTTCAGGGAACCTTAAAAAACGGATATTTCCAGTGAAAACTCGATATTGAAAATTTGACACGATTACAATACTTCCTGTTACTAGGAGTAAGAGAAAGTAAAAATATGATAACTCTCAGTTTCTGGCTAATGTTAATTTCCAATTATCTACCAAAAACATTAACACAGAACTTTAATACTGATTGTATTTCTCTAGATATCTGTCTGTGATATTTTTCACAGTTCTTATCCTGTTTGGTATTTTTGTAGATTACTAGAAGTTATAGCTGTAAGAGAAACTATTCCCAATGAATAAAAATTTCATCAGAAATTTATTCAGTGAAAAAAATCTGCTGTGAAACGCTCACAGATTTTTACTTACTGTAATTTACGTAGATTTGATTTATGCGAGAGTTGTTTAGTTACAAATTTAACATATTATACGTAGGGTAGACCGGGGCTACTTCTGATAGGGGCAAGTTGTGACATTTAGTTAATCAGGTAACCCGATTGAGGGAAGCAATATACTGGCCTGCAATTCTGAATTGGATGTATTACCACAGTGTTTTTGTTTGAATTTGTAGTTGATGCTTCATACGGTTTTTTTGATTAGAGTGAATTTCCTTTTTTTTTCGTCGTTAAAAATTGTGTTTGGACATAATTTGTTGGCAGATAAGAAAAGGTAAGTAAGTTTTGATATGATTAATTTTAAAAAAATTAACGTTGCTTTAGTTATACAGAAAATATACAATGGCGTCACCTGGCACTAGTTGTGACAGTCCGTTAGGGGTAAGTTGTGACACTGTCTGGCGATGTTCAGGAGGGGGTAATTTTTTGTGACACTGTCACAACTTACCCCGACACGGTATAATTTACTGCATTAACGTAGAATACGTTTTTTTGGGAAGCACCCAATTTGGTAAAAAGCGAAATTTTGCTTGGAACCAACCTTATGAGAATTCAAAAACTGGAGAAGATTGGGTAGAGTGTCTGATTTGTAAAAAACGGGCTCATGTTAAAATGCACGAAGAATGAAGCATTTTATGTTTGTATTCATTGCAATTCTGATGTAGATGTTTCTGTTAACAGTGATTAGTTTACCAACATTATAAAAGCCTACAAGAGCTATTTTTGGATAATCTTTATATTTTTTCTTAATATTGTTCAATGTTTTTTGTTATTTTTTTATTTGTAACTTCAGTTTATTAACAATAAATAATTTGTAGCTTATTACATTTAACAAATGCAGCGCTGGCAGTATGGTGAAAACCTATGCCCCCCCCAAAAAAACCAAAAATAATTTATATCAAGCAACTATTTATATTTTATTGACAACATTTCTAGAGAAGTTTTGAACAGCACTTATTATTTTTTGTAAATGTTGTTTTTATAATAAACCAAGTTACATGTGATTTTTGTCTTTAATCAGAATATTTTTCCAGAAATACAAAAGGGACCAAATTTATCTTTGGTCTTGCAAAACTTGCGCCATGCAAGTCAAAACTTGCCCCAATTCGAGGCAAGTTGTGACAAAGTTTATATTTTAAAACTCACCTGCTACAGTTGACTTATATTTTTTTTCACACCAGTTTTTTTTTTAAAACTTTTTTCTAACACAAAATTGTATCAGGTTGGCCAAAATATCAGTACACGAGAGAGAAACAAACGGAACCAAGAAAGTGGAGTGGTACAGAAAGTGGACCTTCAGAAAATGTGCTCGAATCAATAGGAAGCGAAATATTGGCTTGGTTTGGAAACTAAAATTATAAGCATGTCCAGGATGCCGCGGTTAACTATAAACCATACTCTTCTGGTGGGAAATATAGTCGGTTCAGCAATAAGGTGTAGAAAGAAGAATATTTTGAGAAAAGCGTATTCTCTATCAAAGAGTGTGGAGAAAATCTCTAAAGCAAGTTTTTGGTTGAAAGGAAAATCTGTGCAAAAAGGAAAAATTGTTAAGAAAAAACAAAAAAAATTAAATATTGTAATTTTAAACAGTTTTGGGATAGATAAATCATAGACTTTCCTCTATTGTGTTTGTATTATAACATTGTTATTAAAGGTAATCTAATTTAGCTTTTACGTAAGTAAACCAAGTATAAATACGCTTTTGTCAATTACAGTAAGTTGAAAATCGTTTGTGCTTTCTAGTACAAAAAAAAGAGGATTTCAAAAGTGATATGAATATCGCTAAAATCTTATTAGGAAGCTCAATATAGTTTTTGTTTTTAGAAGAGAGTTTTACATGTTAAAGCTCTTAGGGCATTAAACTTCATCCATGTCTATGCCAAGCAAACGTATGTGGAAATGAACCTAGAAATTCTAGATTAAATATCTACTCAGTAGACATTGAGGAGGGGGAGGGGGCGTTGTGGACGAGGGCCGAATCACCTACTTTACCATTAACATTTTTTAAACAAATACAAAATTTCACACTCCCGCATATTATATAGATTTGAGACTATAGATAAACTCAAATGATACTTTTGAGAAAAACAACTCAGATCTATAATTGTTATTAGTTTTCCGATAAAAGTTTACTAAATAATATGTTGCTTGATTTGATTGGTGCCCTGAGATACAAAAATTGCTAAATTATCCTGTCATTGGGAGAAAGTCCAAAAGTTGAAGAAGGCAATATTGGAAAAAATTTTAGCTGATAGAAATTGTTATTAAATTGAATTGTTGAATACATAATAAAATTGACTACTCCTTTAGTTCTTTTATTTCATTATAGGCATTAATGTTATTTATGGCGCTACAGCTCCCCCCCCCCACATCCTGACGAGCTGTAGAGGCTAAATATAACTAGCAATTACAAAGCAAGCATAAAGATTTAAATGGGGTTTAACTAGGTCACAATATTGTCGCATTAATTGGATTATGAAATGATGTAAAATTATCCTAATTTGGCCAAATCAAGATCCAATTAGCAAAACGGCCATTCATTTAAACCCATCATACAATGCAACTATAATTAGGCGATAGACTTCATTAAAATTTATTATTTATAAGCTCTCCAACTAAAAATTATTCACAAATAATAATAATTTAAAGAATAAATTATTCTGTAGTAACAATAAAACAATTTTTTATAATAATTATATCGCCATTTTTTTTTTAATGTTTAGTACTATTCAGACGGTAAATATTCAATATCTATTATTTGGACTACGGATGTTCCAAAACATAAAAGTAGTGCCTACTTAAATATTAATCAGTTATCGTCACTATTTTGTTTAAAATCTAAATTATATTTATTTATGCAATTATTTAGTTCACAGCAATACAGCATGCAATGAAAATGATGAGTTATTCCATATTTCTCAAGCTCTGCTGCATGCCCTTCATGTATCTCTCAATATACAAGAATTATAATGGGATGGAGACTTTAAAAAAAAAGAAAAAAAAATGGGGCACACATGAAACAATCTTGAGAAAGTCAGTATTAGAAGAAGGAAATTTTTATCATAAGTTTAACAGAAATACATGCGTCCCAGTGATTGGGTTTGTAGCGTTCGGAAGTATCAGAGATTTTTAGACTGCTTCATTTTGTGTTACACTTCAGGATGTGTTGATAAACGGACATGATGAAGTTGAGCGAACGATGTAGATGGCCTCAAATTAAAGCAGGCATTCACGATAAAATCTCCAAAGAATATGGAGCATTATTTTATAGTTTACCGCAAATTAGGAATGTCTTTATTTTCATAAATATCAAAACAAAAGTTCTTGCTAAGTTGTAGTATTTGATTTAAGTAAAATATACTTAGATTAAATTAGATTAGAAACGGGGGGGGGCGAGCCTCATTCCACTGCGCCCTACAAGACGAGGTCTATTGTGGACCCCCTTAAATTGTAGCACAACCCCAGCTTTGCCCTCCTGATCAGTCCTAGCAAAGCTGAGAGCGGCTCCGTCATGAAGCTCATAGCTTCGGGATTGCCTGTCCCTACTTGAAGAAACCTTGCCCTCACCAGGCCGACGCATTCACAGAGGATGTGCGCCGGGGTTTCTTCCTCTGCCTTGCAGAATCGGCATACCGCACTATCTGCAAGTCGAAGATGGTGTATGTATCTGTTCAGCCTACAATGCTTTGTTAGTAGACCCACAATTACCCTTATATCCCTTCGGGTATGGCTCAGTAGATCTCTGGTAAATTTAGGCAAATTCTCTTGATAAAGAGCTTTGCCTGCCTCTGTTCTGATGTTCTCTCCCACCAAAGCAGACGCTGTTCTTCATGGCCCCATTGAACCCAGGCATGCTTGCATTTGGATCCCACCCAGCCTTTCCGCCGCCCCCTTCTGCAGCGTCTTGGTCCACCAAACCACCGACCCATATGTGACCATGGGTCTGATGATCCTGAGTGTCAAACTTGGGCGTAGGCCCCAGTTGCTCCCACAAAGCCGTCTGCACCTACTGAATGACGCATTGGCAATGTGTTGATTCCAAGTGAGTCTGCGGTCAAAAGTAACACCAAGATACTAGCCTCCATCGCAAATGGAATCGGAGTGTGCCCAAGCAATGGTGGTCTAACGCCTTCCAACTTGTGGCATACGGTTTTACAGGGGTTTATGGACAAGTTCTCCTCCCTACACCAGTTCCTGACCAAGTTAAGAGCTGCTTGCACCCGCTCTGCGATCGTAGTAGGGTGTTTACCTCTTACCACAATCGCCAAATCGTCTGCGTAGCCTAGGCAATCAAAGCCATTCGCAGATAGTTGGTGGAGGAGGTCATCAACGACCAAAAATATACTTACTTAAATAGCGATGTTTTAAAAACAGCTCCATTCAATACATAATAAACATTATCGCAACTCTAAATATTTTACTAGAATTTGTATTACAATGGTATTATAAAGTTGTTTCTACATTATACGCACTAAAATTAGGTTATCATATTTCGGGAAACAAAAAATTTAATCTAATTATCCATTGGGTATTGGAGTAATACAATTCAGATTTAATCGATAAAATATGTTTATTAAGAAACACTCACCCAACTTTCTCTAACTGAAATTTACACTGGCAAATTTTCTTCAAACATTATTTAGTAGCCTTCAGTATTTTTCTGAATTTTCCTGAAACTTCTCTTAAATCAACTTAAAAGTTCCAAACAAAAGTGTTAGGCTTCTGTATGTAAGTTAATATCCATTTATTTAATTTATATAACGAAACCCATTGATGTCTTTATGTATAAAATCGAAACAAATTGAAAAAAACTGTTCAGTAAAATCATACTTCCGGTCAACTAATTTTCATCAAATTCAAAATATCGACAATACATGAATTTCTACTTAATATTACATAGATTATTTGAGCCTCTAGATAAACTCAAATGATACTTTAGAGGACAATATCTCCCCACCAAAATCCCCTTAAATTCATTTATTCGGAAAAATGTTTTATATAACAGTGGTAGGTCATTATCCATGATTAATGAAACCAGTTGGCGTCCTTAAGAAGAAACTAGCAAAAAACTATTCAGTAAGTTCACCAAAGTTATTCTTACTGTTGATGAGAGTTTGCCAGAAATCTTCGTGTCTGATGCGGTGTTGTGGTACCTAAAAATGGAATTCCAAGTTTGAGCTTTCTGTTTCTTTTCGTTTTGAGATATTCTGTTAAAACACACGCACAGAAAGTCTTGTGAGCGAACGAAAACTCCAGTGAAAACTCGATTTCAAAACTCTGACATGATCGCAGTACTTCCTTCTACTATGAGTAAAAAAAAGTAAAAAAAAAATTATATTTGAAACCAGTTATACACTTAGTTGTTATTAATATATTCTTGATATGTCTGTCGACATTGTATCGCCATAGAAATGTAACAACTTGGGAGTGAAAATGTTTTTGGCGCCACCAGTCTCTGTGTTTTACCGTCTTCACTAGAGTTTATTACCAACCACTTTTTTTACCTGACCATTTATTGTTGACTACTTAAAACATCAAAGGGCCGCATTTATTAAGTTGCTTATAATTTTTTTTTTTTTACTTCATTTTTACAGGTATCAGCGTAGCGTAGACTGCCAGTATTAAAGAAGTGGAATAATATGTATTATAAATATATAAAAATATTTGTATATATTCATTCGATCATTTAGGATTGTTGGTTTATTTAACGTTAAAAGTTGTTTTGATTCCCTTTTCTTCTCGCAAAGAATGAAAGAAGTGTAAATAAGTGAGATTTGGTAATCCTGAGTTATTTTTCTACATTGGGTCTGAGGAAGGAACTTTCCCGTCAGCAATAACTCCTAAGGGAGCCACAATAGATCGATAGAGAATTTGGCTTTATAGCCACTCACTGTATAAGTAAAAAGTAATTATTAGTATTCGTATTTTTTAAGGTGGGCTAACGTCCAATTAGATATGGCGGATTAACATGGTTTAAACCAATATAAAATTTAGCTTCCAGTTACAATCATGAATACTAAACCAAAACTATTCCCCACTCCCTCTATACATCTGACATCTAATTTAATTCCAGTCCTATAATAAAGAGCATATTGCTGAAATTATATTATATTATTTTTTTGATGGCAACGTACGTATCTAAGATGATCTCTTAAAAAACGGAAGTACAACATTTCCAATTTCTTGATAATAAGATAATGAATGATAATTCAATTTTTAAAGAAATTATCGAAACGCTTTCAAAGAATTAAATAAATAAATGATTTATATTTTGAATAATACCTGTAGGCGCAGGATTTAAAATTAAAATAAGAATGACCTTTTATTTTCACTTACGTGCTATTAAGAGGTGTCCTGATTACAAAAAACTTTGTTTAGCGAATGGTGAGTTCAAACAAAATATCTCCAAAAAAATAAATCGCACGAAGGTGCTTGATATAATAACGAATTCAAACGAAGGTTGCGAGTAAAATACATCGATCAAAATGTTTGCTTCTTTAAGGAATGATTTTTTTTTTTCAGTTTTTTATTTTTTTTCATAATTTTCTCAAAACAGCTCCAAGGATTTTTTGTGTGTTAAACTTCGGAGACTCTCTACACACATAAATACCTATCATTTTTTTATTGATACAATTACCCCGGAAAATTTGACTTTTTTAGGGTCTTTTAGGGGAACAGAATATTTCAAAAACGAGAAGTCTCTGGAAGTTCAAATTTGATATTCAATGTAGTTACTAGCATCGTATGACTTGCATGAATCCACCAAATGAAAGGGCGGCGGCTTCAGTGAATGGTTTCTTTCAGTTATTCGCGATTTTCTCAAAAATGCTCCAATGATTTTCTTTAAACTTCTTATACCATCTACACATATGAATGCCTATCACTTTTATTTGAACTTTTTTTTTTTTGGAATATTAATTTGTTGGGGATTATGGGAGAGAAAAGCAATGTTTAGCTTTCCTTTAGAAAGCAAAATTAGTATAATATATGGTTCTACTTGCTACACAATAATAATTATTATTATTATAATGGTGCTACAGTCCTCATTATAATAGGACCTGGGCCTCATTCAAGAGAGAATGCCACTCTTCCCTATCTTTGGCTTTTTGGCGCCACCTTCTGACACTACCTTCCGCAAATCGCTTTCTGCGTCATCCAGCCATCTCATTCTGGGACAACCTCCACGTTTAGCGCCGCCCGGATGTCCATAAAAAACTTTCCTTGATACTCGGTGATGGGGCATCCGCTCAACGTGGCCGAGCCATCTCAATCTTCCTTTTTTGATACAAGAAACTGTGTCGGATTCTCCGTATAGTCTCTTGAGTTCCTCGTTCTTTTGGATCTTCCATTCACCGTTAATATGTACCGGGCCGTAGTTTTTTCGCAACACTTTTCTTTCCAATATTCTAAGCATATTTTCACATTCTTGCGTCATTGTCCATGTCTCGCTACGGTACATCACTACCGGCCTAATTATCGTTTTATAAATAATTATTTTCGCCGCGCGTGACAAATTCTGAAACCGCAACGCTTTTTGTAACACATATAAACATCTGTTTCCTGCAGTTACTCTCCCTTTTATTTCAGCGGTGATGTCACTATTTGCTGTCAGTACGGAGCCAAGGTATTTGAACTTGTCGCATGTGGAGGAAGGTATAATTGAGAATTTGAACTTGCTCTTCTCGTTGTCTCTGGAGCCTTGAGGTGCGCATAAGCTTCGTCTTCTCTTGGTTTATCTCCAGGCCTCGTCCTGTTGCCACTCGTTCTAATTCTTCGAAAGCTCCTCCTAATGCTGCCTTTGTCCTAGCAATGATTAGCATATTATCTGCACATGCCAAGTGTTGGGTCATCCTATTAAATATAATGCCCTCCTGGTTCGTCTTTATGGCTCTTACGGCCATGTCCAAGCATACGTTGAATATCATGGGGGAAAGCGGATCTCCTTGTTTCAATCCTCTTTTAATGGGACAGCGAATTTTTTACTTTGATCTGGTATCTATCTCTCCAGGTTAAACTCACGCTATATAATACTAATGTATATTAAAAAACATTACTATCAAACTTTGAAGGAAACTAATTAACCGGAAATGCTGCTTTGCAGTAATAGATTTGTATGTTTTTGGTAATTTTCTCAAAAGAAAAAACAACTACGATTTTCAACGATTTTCCTACGATTTTCTTTAAATTTGAAATACTCATTGCACAGATATAAAATAACTCATTAAATCATTCAAAATTAATATTTTGGGGTGTTCTGAGGAATTGATGACATTGGGATTCAAATGCTGATGTCCCATCACCTCGATGTTTATACTAGAGCAACTAAGTAACAATTTTAAATTTAAAAAAAAATTTGTCACTTTCACAAAATTCAGTAAAAAAAAGATTTGTGTTTTTTACACATCATATTTGTTTTTCTCAACAAGTTTAGCTGAGACCATCAACTCTTGTGAATTAGCAAAATGATTTCAAAAGTTATTAAAATTATTAAAAAAAAAAAAAAGGCATAACTTTTTCAAAACATAATTTGTGTATACGATCATTTTGTATATTTGTAGTATGGTAATAACCAAACAAACTTCTTACTAATGGGATCAGATTAATTTCTTTTTTTTTAGCTGTCTATAACAAACAACTGTAATAATTAGTTTTGAATGTCTGTTGAAAGATGCATATGTATATATTTGAGATATTAATAAATATATCTGAACTAATCAATTTTAATCCTACACTCATCATAGTTTAATGTTGGAGAATCAATCACTGTGAAACATTCTATGGGGAAATTAGATACAGCTTGTTGTATGTTGTAGGAGCGGCAACTTCACTCATAATTATTATTGTATTAAAATGATGTAAGATAATTGTGTTAAAAAAAAAAAAAAAGGGATCAAGAAATAATGTATACATCATAGTAGACAATTTTCGTAGAACTTACTAGAAACTATAATCACCATATGTTGTCATTTTAGTTAGTATGTTTGTCACGTAAAAAAAAAAATTATAATTTGACTTTCTAATACATTTATGGAATGACATATCACTACTTATTGAACATTTTAATGTTATTTATGCACTTTATATATGTAGAGTCATAGAAAATTTTTTTTTTTTTTTTCTTTAAAAGAATGTCTTTAAGAATTTAGCAATACGTAATTTCAGATTACTTTCATTTATCATCAAATTATGTTAATTAGTTTTTACTCAATGGAAGTAAGAGGATGCTGAATTTTGTAGGATAAAAAATATTCGAAAATAATTCAAAGTCTCTATAATATATGAGGTCAAAAATGTTGAAAATCACTTTTCTGACTTTCTTTGTAAAACATTCACACGTTATTATCACAAATCTCATTAGGGTGTATAATTTGCGGGGCGTTCTAGGGCCTGATGTGTGTGTGTTTGGAGGCCACACAGGAACTTATGAATTTACGCCCACAAGGTCAGGGGTCTGGCGGCGCGGCTACAAAATACGATGAGACCCCCATCTGATTTTAACCAAGGACAAAAAATTATTTTGAGACGGGAGATGGCAGCGAGACAGCGGCTAGTTTTGAAAAAATCATAGCGTGGAAAACAGTCTAAGGTATAAAAAAATATTTTTTAGCGCAGATGGCGGCATGTCTCTTAGATTTATTAGACACATTAACTGTTTTCAAGCATTTTTCAAAACGTAGACCGCAGGTCTGCATGCCATCTCCCGGCTCAAAAATATTTTTTTTCCTTGGTTAAAAATCAGTTGGGGGTCTCATCGTAATTTTGTAGCCGCGCGCCAGACCCCTGCCTTCGGGCGTAAATTCATAAGTGCCTGGGGCTCAGAAATTTTGCCGCCAGAACGCCCCAATTACATCTACTAAAGCATTACTATCAAACTTTGAAGGAAACTAATTAACCGGAAATGCGGCTTTGCAGTAATAGATTTGTATGTTTTTGGTAATTTTCTCAAAGAAAAACGGCTCAACGATTTCCTGCCTTCGGGCGTAAATTCATAAGTGCCTGGGGCTCAAAAAAAAATGGCCATAGAAACCCCCACCCAATTATAAACACTCTCATTGACAAGTTTCTTCGAAGTTGGAATTTTTAATTATTTGCTTGTCGTTACTATTATAATTAGGTGCATGAAACCGTACATTATATTGAAATAGCACTTTAAAGGGATTACTTATTATTTTTTATAGAGATATGGGCGCTGAAAAGAATATCATTACCGCCCATACAGATCGTTCGCTGGTTCGGGGAAAAAGTGGGAACGCCAAGGGGTATAGGATTCCCAAGAATTTACAACGGGCCTGCTTCTGGCTGACCACAGATCATGACTATCTCAGTAAACATTTTCACAGTATTGGTGTTGCTGCAATTTCGTATTGTCTTCCCCTATGGCAGAAAGAAGAGAATATGGCAGAATAGCATTTACATTTCTGCCTGCCCTATAAGACATAGCCCCTCCTTCCATTTTCTTTTTTTTTAATCACATATGTATTGCAAAATGTTACTATAGGCTGCTCGACTGAGAATAGCTGAAATGCCGATTTCGGGCGTAGGATAAGGTTAGAGGGAAAACTAACTTGGTAAACCTCCTTAGAATAGTAAAATAATGTTCCCCTGGAAAAAATATAAATATAATTTCCAATACACGGCATGCATATATAATATATATATATATATATGATGTGTGTGTGTGTGTGTAAACCAAATTTAATGAAAATTATGAAAAATTAATATAAAATATAAATTAATTCCGCACTTTCAAATCTTATGTCAGTTCTCCTGAGGTAACTAAACAGAGTATCAAGTTTAAGCAATATAATTTCGTTTTTTAATAATGCCTTTCTTACATTAGATGTCACTTTCTGTCCTTCTTTTTCTCTATCACACAAACAGACTTCCATAAACACACACACACACACACACACACACCCATGCTAACAACATAAAGGAACATTCACTAATAAAATCTTTTTTCCAGAGGACCTCACAACACTTTTTCTATATAAAATTAAATTTCGAAAGCTTCATTTGTTGCAAGACGTTCTTTTATACATTAAGAGAAGATAAAAATGAAATAAAAATATGCCGTTTCAAAAAATAAAAGAAAAAAAAATAAAATTATTAATTATTATCATAGATATTTCCCATGATAGCCTGCTTTATTTTGCTGTCCTCGACTGGTTTCGGTTTTTATCTTAATAAACACTGTGACAACATAGAATTGAACAGAGCAAAATTAGTTTCATTTTTCTATAAGAACTATCAGAAACTGATTATCATACTGTTATACACTCCCGAAACCGTTCAATAACCACAAAATGATGCAGGCTATCATAGGAAAAATTTTTGATGATTGTAGATTAATTATTTATTTTGTAAGTACCAAAACAAAGAGCTGGTGAATCCATTAAAATAAATATGGTCATCAAAGATTCCGCATAATTCTTCCTTCATACAGTTCTTTTTTTTTAAACGCCGGTAGCGAAACTTTTTTCGCTTTTATAACTGAATTATGGAAATAGTTCCTTTTCCTTAAATATTTGCAGAATTTAATTTAGAACTAATGGAAGTATGGATGCTAAAACAATATTTATTTTATTTAATTGTGTTAAAATTGGTTTCAGGAAAAACGCTCACAGAGAAAGCTAGATGGATAAAAAGCATTCATAAAATTAATTTCTCATAAAATGAGGTTATCTCAAGTATAAATATTTATTTATAATTATTGTAATTAATTTCCCATTGCCACAATTCACCTCCATGGTGGAGATATTGCTGCAAATAAATTATTTGCAATAAACAAAATGATTGTTGGCAAGGGCCTAAAATTCTTTGGACCGTGCCAACCATCATTTTGGTTATTTCATTAAACAACTGCCAAACATAATTATTACTTATAAATTATTTACATTTTCTATCGTTATCGATATCTTGTTGCCGACCACTTTTGTTCAATAACAATGCAACAACAAATTTTATATCGAGCTTTTTTTATACCTTGATAATTTTGTTGAGAAAATATTTCTGCCTGACTGATTGGCTAGCTAAAACATTCCTTTTAATTATAATATTTAATATTGTTCCTTATAATAAACAATATATAATGATGTATTATATGAATTTCGTTATTAATTAGTATTATATAAATAAGCATTATATTAACAAATATATATGTACTTTATCTTTACCTCACAATGTCGGGTTTCAGAATGTTAGTACATAAACAATAATATCGAATGAATACCTTACTGCCATACCTACATTTACTATAATTAGGATTACTTTCTTATCGTTCGTCTGTTCATCGACATTCCGGCAGCCATCACTGCAGCCACAGATCCGGGAAACGGAGAGATAACATCTGGATAGATTTTAGAAGGTAAAAAGTTAATCGAAAGGTTAATTTCCCATAGTATTGTGATGGATGCCAGGAATTATATATATTTTATTTGAAGAAAATTATGATTTGAGAGTAAAATGCAAGCTCGCTGGCAAAAAGGGTACACCCAGACTACCGTTACAGAAGAGTTTATAGAACTTAGTCACCTTTGTCTTTTACCTTTCTCAAAGGAGAAAATTTGAACTACCAAGAGAGGGCATTCTGTCAAGACATTGAACCAGAACACTTGTCTCTGAAATCGCTCTCTTAGCATCAGTGCTAGTCATAAGTTAAAACATAACATTTAATCTAGCAATATTATTCAGTATATTAATAAGCATATTATTGTGTTATTGAAAAGTATTTAAATTTCTTTAAAGATAATATGTTTAATTTAATCTACATTGTTTTCTTAATTATTTCTTATTACTTCTCTTCTCTTTGAACATACACACAAGCCCTTTACAAAACCGCTCACGCCACAAGCTACCACTACAAACATACAACATCACCAACCACATTTCAGTATTAACGTTGTTTTCCAGTGGATATCTCTCCATTGTGGACTGTATGGTAATGACCAAGACGAGGGATTCACAAAGTTAGCTGTTATCATAAAACAACCGGACGCTCCAGTAAGTTATTTCAGAGCGAAGAAAAAGGTGAAAATATATAATGCTGAAAGCCAGAGAGAAGAAATACAAAGAGCCGAAGACAAAGAATTGGCTACTCTACTGGAAGTGATGTCCGAATTCTTGCAGAATGCCGAGGAAGAGTATTGTGGTCTGCTTAGGATGATGGTCATCTCAAAGGTAGGTTATGTCTATCGTTAGAGTCACTTACATCAAATTGTTCCTTCTTCAATTGTCCCTTTGCAAACAAGCGCAGGAAATAAATGCTCGGCACGTGGACGCTTGCCCTGCTTTGCAGAAAATAAGAACTTCGACAAACGATAAAGTGTTTCCTTACTGGGCTTCTAGAGATCGAACGGTCAAGGTGGCCATGATCATCGAGGCGTAGGAAAAAATAACCTCCTTGTGTCCTTCGAAAACTGTATTTTTATAGGCTCTAAAACCCTCTCAAATAAAATAAGCTATAAAAAAATATTCGGTCCTCATCCTCTTGGGGGAAAGAATGATAGGTAGATAGTTAAATTGTTTTATCATCTTCATGGTATAAAGAAAGAAAATACTATATTTTACGAAAGCTTGTTATGATATTTTCCAACTTCCGTCTGGAAGTGTATGGAGGATAAAAAGCGAGGATATTGTAACGTTGTAGTCTTATTTAGGAATTCCCAAAAAAAAAGTATGTCAGTGCTACAACTGAATTTGACTTGTTTTTATTGTAAGAAGTATTATTATTTTTTATTTAATAATTTACGATCTGATTATATCTATAAATTGAATATGTGGCTGGTTGTCCGCAATGCTGGATAATATATGGTATTTTATCCGTCGTAGCATACATATTTCTTTTATTCCTGATCGGTTTTGGATTTTCATCCATCGTCAATGAAAATTTATCAAGTTTGTGTAGAGAATTCACTTCAATTCCGTTATTAATGCAGCGTATTGCGCTAAAGCCAATGTATCTTTCTAATCCTTCGTTTCTTTTAACGTTCTGCAGTTCCTTATGACAGACAGCTTATGATCATATAAACTTACTGGCACAGTACACAGGTTGGAGGAGTATCCCGATGCTTTATATTTGCGTTCAATGGATAAACGGTGGCCAGTATACTTAAGACATCTTGGCGTGGGGTTGTAGTAGGTTTTATTATGACTATATTGCTACACGCCTATCTGTTTAATTTCTTCTGGTTTGTAGAGTTCCTCCACCTTGATCTGAGACTTTTTTTTTAGATGACTTTGGCCTTTCAGTCCTTCTCTGCCGAGCTGCCCACTATAAGGAGGCTAAACGACTCCTGATGAATCGGAAATGTCTTTTAATTAAGTGTAATCCTGATATAAACAACTGATTTGATTTTTAATACGTCATTGTTTTTTTTCCTTAAGATTCAAGTTCCACGAAGATTAATAAAGTGGTGTAATTGTGACAGGATGTTTCTCATTCGTGATATTTCTTAGTTCGTGGCACATTCTTTCCAGATCTTCTTTTACGCTTCAGGATAGGATATGTTCCGGTTTCTCAATACTCTAAAACATTCTAAAATAACTTATCTAATCTAAATTTTATGAAATTGAGTTTGATTTCATTTGCAAGTATTTAATGGCTGCTCTATTATTTTTTGTCTTAGTGGAGAACATTACACTGTCGTTCGTGATTTGTGATCAATGTGCTGTAATGACATAGCAATGTCATTACATCATCCTGATCCCCTCTTCCAGTAGGGCGAAGTTTATATTTGTCTTACTCACACACTGTCAAGTGTGTAAGTAAGTTCTCACACTAAGACATCTCCAGTAGCGTGCGACCTTGGTTAGGTCGGCGACCAGTGAATCAGGTCAGTGGCCAGATTTGGTCGCCCATCGGCGACTTTCAAAGACCAGGTGGCTTCTGTTCAGTAGACAGGGCTTTATCGGTGCTTGTCTTTGATACTTTGTATTGAAAAGGCAGCAGCCGGCTGTGGGGCAACTAGTTATAAATTATTCTTTCCTTTTGTTATATTTTGTGAAGACTTTGACATTGCTATGCCATTACAGTGCGTATGTAAAAAAAAGCTGAGGGTCACTCACGAAATTATTACGGAAGAATTTTTTGTAATTTTAACAATTAGGTAAGCAACAGCTATGAAGGGCCAAGGCTTGCCAGGCGACGATTTGTATTGGTGGGCATGAGGTAGACACATCGCCGTTCAGTGAGAATAGCCTTCGATGCCTAGGTGCGCTACCAACTGTTGCTTCCCACTTTTCCTCACGATCTTCACGATGCTCGGGGCCAGCACCGACTTTGCCTGCGCGGGAGTCGAACCCTGAATTATCACACCAAAGGCGAGTGCGCTAGCCATAGACCAACCGTGAGGTCAATTGTATATTAGAACTTAGCAAAAATTGTAATAAAACAGGATTTGCATTTTTTTTTAAATCATTAATAGTAAGTAAGAAACAAATTATATAATTTCTAACTTAGTTTATAAGATATTTCATATGGAAATCGACAGTTAATACAATTATAAATAAATATATATGGTATTTGAAATTACGCAGAATTTTCATCTGGAGGTGAAAAAGTATGCGTTTTTCCTTCAGCTTCTTTTTTTTTGGGGGGGGGGGATATTTTTTGTTAAAAATTTTAAAAAATGAAGAAAAAGGACGCTGAGCTACCGCTTACACCAAATTAGCTGATGAATAGTATTAGCAGAGTTGCTACACATATTGAAACAAAGATCTCTCAGGTGTACAAACAGAAATTATGACTCTCAAAAAAAAAAGAAACATAGAAAAAAATCAAAATCTAAAGTAACCAGTAATATTAAAATACGGTAATTCCATTTTAAAAGGATCTTCTATTTTGTAACGCCTTCAGCAGTAAATCACCAGCTTTCCCCAATAATGACGACTGGAGCGCTCCAAGGAATATGCCAGGAATATAAATATGAAGATAAGTAACCTATCTTGTAAATCCTATAAATCTGAATTCTATTTTTTTTTTTTTTGTTTGCAAAAAGAAGAATTAGAATTATTTGCAATAACTAAGCATCAGTTAAGCTGGTATTAAAGTCACGCATCCATTCTTTCTATTCCAGGTTTTTACAGGTTTTAGAAAAAGTGTAGGAAAAAAAAAGAGAAAGAAATCAGCTGTAGGGGCTCAGAACGAGACACTGGGAAAGAGATTAGAGTGTTTTAGTGTCCAGTTTAAAACCTTAAGAAGGGTTATCCCCTTACTGTGCTCAAAAGCCCCAAACAAAAGACAAAGTAGCTTTTAAGCTGGAGTATAGGAGCATTGTCACATGAACTTTTAGGTGAGTATATTTAAAAAAAAAGAAAGTAGTTCCGCTTCTATAACAAAGTCTCATTGGTAAATTGTAAATGATTAAAGAGAGAATGAAAAAAATTCCTTAAATTGGTTTTAATTGTTTATTTAATTTACAAAATGAAATTACTCAAAAATAGCAGTAATTTCTTTTTAATTAAATTATTATAATCATTTCTTCATATATTTCTATTTTTATTTATTTATTTCTATTTGAAATTGACAACTGTAAAACATAAATATATGTGTACATCTAGCAAATAGGATAAAAGTTTGAAGACATTGGCGTGAATGATGCTTATCCACTGATGCCTATATTCGAATAGTGATGCCATATTTACGAAGTGATTCTTGGTTGAATAAAGAGAGTTAGGCGCGATCTGAGATTTTCATCAAAATTGATATAATAGGGACGGCTAAGAAAAGAAGTTTGAGTTCAGAATGAAGGGTTTAGATTGAAACATGAAAGGGAGCATACAACTGAGGATTTATGATTGCATGGTTAAGGTTCGATATTTCCGCACAGACTTGGAATTCTAGTCTGTTAGTTCACAAAGGCATAAGGAGAGAGTTGTATAGTTTTATTTTATTCTGTACAATTATCATTGTGAAAGTTTGTCAAATAGTGTAAGTGTCGAGTTTTGACGAGTGTTTTTAAAATAATGTGATGATATTTTCGAGAAGTCTGGTCTAAATAAACCTACAAATTTAAGTCAATGTTTCGATATGTATTAAAAAAAAAAAAGTATAAAATAATGGATCAGAGAGATTTTCCGTGATAGCTTGCTTGTTTTTGTGCTCATCGACCGGTTTTGGGTTTTTGGGACCGGTATTTGTAAAAAAAAATTTGATAACATGGACTGGTTTAAACTGGAAAAACTAGAGTATCAACTAAATTTGCTCAGGTGCATGTCTATGTTATCAAATTGTTGAGCATAAAAAGAAGCAAGCTATCAAGGAAAATATCACTGATGCTTTCCAGCTCTGCGGAACCAACCACAAAATAAGGTAATGGGTTTACGACCACTAACTACCAATCAGGTGCCGTGATCGGAGGCGGGAAACGAACCAGTATCACCTAACACACGATAGATAGATATTATATCATATTCTTATATATTTATCATTTTCTAAAATATATTTACCTCATAACCATATATACCAGCCAAAATGGCTTTGCATGAGAATTATTATAAAAAAAAAAAAAAAACAATCCATGAAGGCTTGCCAGACGGCGATTTGAATAGGGAGGCGTGTGATAAGCACGCCGCAGTTCCCAGCCCTTTAGTTCCGGCCTTTGCTACTAGGGCGCTACTAACTGTAGCTTCCCATTTTTTATCACGATGCTGGGTCAACACCGACTTTACCTTTAAGGGAATCGAACTCTAAATTCTCGCATGAAAGGCGAGTGCGCTAGCCGCTAGACCAACGCGTGAGGACATGAAAATTATAAGGAAATTATGATATATTAATTGGACTCGCACCCCTCTGAGAATCGCGCACCGCATTAGTCGACCCAGAAGCTAAGAATACCTTGTGGATTCCCAAATAGTTTGCAGATGTGGTTTGAGAGTATTTTATACTTGCTACAGCTCTAATTGCTAAGCTGAAAAAGTGTTGTTTATCTTTTTGATGCAGGCTTTTTTTTTTAGGCAAGGACTCTAATCCCTGAAAAAAAAATGGCTGATTCGTATTTCACGGTAGACGAAGTTTGGGAAAGGAAAATATGTTGTGAATGTTCTATACTAATTTTATTTTTTGAAATCATTTTCTCGAAGATGATTTATTTAGGATTTAATGAAATAATTGGTTTTTGCATCTTTAAAATAACTATATTCAATAAATGCGGGTGGGTGTTGGTGTAGTGGTTATGAGCACGGACTTGTAAGTGGGAAGACCCCAGTTCGAGTCCAGCGTATAACTGCTAAATTTTATATTTGTTTAAAAAATGTTAATAGTAAAGTAGGTGCTTCCGCCCCCGTCCGCGACACCTAATTTAGTAGTTGGACGTTTTAAGGCCGCCTGAAAAAATAGGCATTACTACTTTACTTTTTTATTCAATAAATGAACTTATTTTGACAGATTTGTTCAAATAATTATAAGTTAATTACAATAATATTTATACTTGGTAAATTTATAGTATTTTATGTAAGCTGGTGATAAAGAGAAGAACCATTTTTCAGCCAAGTCTGTTTATTATTTTCTTTTACACAATGTAGTGATTTACAGATTTTTTTATATTTCTCCTAACGTTTCGGCACTAAACGTGCCACCCTCAGAGGAGTTCTACAATTTAGAAACATTGTTCACAAATTATTATACTAATACATGATATATACAAAATATATTGAATATAAATGCAGATAACAACATTTTATTTTTATGTCCAAAAATTACTAACCATATTCTAATCTGCTATCCTATATACATTTTTTAGATTTTTATTTTATAGGCTTCTTATTTATATTTGTTAACATTATCTGTTGTATGTCTAATTTTGATTCAAAGTTATTAGTTATTTATTTTAATCAGCCAAAAATTTTTTATATATGTATAGTAGGATCACGTGGTTTTTTATTGCTTACTTTTCTTTAATCTTTTCTTTTTGTGCATTTTTGTCTGTAAAATTTTACATTTTTATTTTATAATATATTTTTATACTGTATCCTTTATTTAAAACATTTAATAATTGAAATTTTTATTTAAGATTATTGATACTTACAGATATAATTCGAGTCACATCCTTATTTTTAATTTTATAGGCTTCGTTATTTATCAGAGACATTTTCCGTGGTAGCCTGCTTCATTTTGTGGTCATCGACCGGTTTCGGGCGTTCGCCCATCTTCAGGATGCGTTTTTCAGACAGTGTGCCAACACAGAGACTCGTACAGAGACTTAGTTTCACACTAACTCGTTATTTATATTTATGCTAACATTATCTGTTATATGTCTAATTTCAATTCAAAATATGGGATAGCAGATTAGAATATGGTTAGAAATTTTTGGACATAAAAATAAAATGTTGTTATCTGTATTTATATTCAATATATTTTATATAAATCATGTATTAGTATAATAATTTGTGAACAATGTTTCTAAATTGTAGAACTCCTCTGAGGATGGCACGTTTAGTGCCGAAACGTTAGGAGTAATATAAAAAAATCTGTAAATCACTACATTGTGTAAAAGAAAATAATAAACAGACTTGGCTGAAAAATGGTTCTTCTCTTTATCACCAGCTTATAATAGACAACACTTCGGCCTTAAAAAATCAAAAAATTTATAGTATTTTATAAGTATTTTTATAATTGAAGATGATGTATATAATATTTAGTGAATGATAGTGTATCGTGCCCACGATCAGAAACGATCATGTAATCATAGCTAAGAAAAGAGAGTGCTGCACTCTGTGTTGTGTTTGTTGTCACATTTTGACAAGGATTAATCTAAGCTGTCAATGAAATACCTAAATATTTACTAGATTAATGATACTAACAATATACTTGAAACACAACAACACTGTTATTATTCTTCTTGGATATTTAATAACAATACTAATTTATCACGCAATAATAAACAAGAAAGATAATACATAATAAGAGATGTACTACCCAATCCAAATTTTTTTTTTTTTTTTTTTACTTTTTTATATTCTATCAACGCTTGTCATAATCACTAATATTAATATAATTATCACATAAAAAAAAACTGTTTCGAATATTCTATAGTCGTCCTACGTATTCATATTCTAGAAATAAAACAACTATAACTTTGCCAACGTTTCGACAAAAAAATAATTGATATCGAATTTTTTCACGATATCGCATTCGATAATCGCTAATCGAATTCGAGAATCGATAATTTCACGATATCTAAAATTTGATATGATTACAGGTTTCTCTTACTAGGCGTCTAATTGTACACCTAAGCACAATTTGCACACATAAACACAATGATTGACTATGTTAATCTCTATTGTCTTAAAAACTATAATACGTATATTATATAAATAATAATCATAATAAATGAAAACATTAACATTAACATTGTACAATTTAGTAACATAACGTAATAAGTGGAAAAATAGATGTCATGAAACTAGTATATGAATTCTTGATCTAAATTATTTAACAAATAGATATCATTAATGAAGGCTTGATTTAAATTATACTGTATGTTGTAGAGATTTAAAGTTCGTAAAGTTGTCATGAGGTTAGACCTCCAGCATCTCTAGCGCTGGCTATATGGTGAAAATCTATGCAAAAAAAAAAAACTGGTGTGAAACACTCATACAACTTTCTCTTTAAAGTTTTCAAAATTATAATTGACAAAAAAACTTTATAGTTTGTATAGCAAATTTAATGAAATTCGTCGGTGTTTTTATGGAGAAAATCACAAAAACTGAAAAAAAAAAACTGTTCAGTAAAAACGCACTTCCGGGCTTCTGATTTTCTTCAAATTCGGAATTTCAGCAACATATTCATTTCTAATTAATATTATTTAGACGTTTGGGGTTCCATAGTAAACTGAAATAGCACTTTAGAGGAACATCTAACCCCACCCCACCCCCAAAAGTTCCCTTAAATTAATTTTCCCAAAGAAATGTTTCGAATAAAAGTTATAGATTTTTGTAAGATTGTTATTTTTCATGTTTAAAGAAAATTGTCGAAGCAACTTTGAGAAAATCGCAAAAAAGTAATAAAAAAAAATCCAGTAAAGCAGTTCTTCCGGTTGAGGAATTTTGACAGATAAGCTACTGTCGGATTCCATGATGATAACTAAACGGAATATAACAAGTTTAAACTTTCTATGATTTTTCGTTTTTGAGCTATGCTGTTCACATACACACAAACAGACCATTTTCTAAAAACCACTTTTTTGGACTCAGGGTACCTCAAAATGGATATTTCCGGTGAAAACAAGATATTGAAAATTTGGTATGATTACAGTAGTTCCTCTTATACTAGAAGGATTAAGAGAAAGTAAAAAGAAGTCTAATTGTACATCTAAGCACAATTTGCACACATAAGCACAATGATTGTTAAATAAATTGTGCTTATGCGCGTTTTAGAGCATTTTAACTGATTAGTTATGTTATTAAACTGTTCAGTGTTATTGGTCTTTTTTTTTTAATGCCTGAAAAGGCATATATTTGTCGAAACGAAGCAAAATTATAGTTTGTTTTATTTTCTAAAACCGAACCTCACCGAAGAAGAATTTTCCATTAATGGATTTGTTTTCTTGGTTAGGCATAATGCTTAGGTCATTAAACTCATGTGTCTTTGGTTCTAGAATGTTCTGGAATGGTAGAAAAGCTGTGTGCATCTATGATGGCCTTCTGACTATGTTAATCTCTGTTAATGAGGAAGTGATTAGCTAAATAGCGTCTATCTTTCCTTCATAGTTTCCAAACCTCTTACTGTCGTGTAACTGGGCGGGGCACAATGGATCTTTCAAGGTACAATGGTTAGTAGACATATATCTCTGCCTGATTTCCAGAAATAGACAATTTCACCGCATTGGAAGAGCTTTGGTGGTTGTCATTATTCAAAATATTGAGAGATCTCAAAAGTAAGACTGTTGCCCTGTGTCTTATGAGGGGGTTTAGGACTGTCAAATGTGGCTATGTCCTTTTTGGACTTCCCAAGGCCATCTAGTTGGTTTATTTAAAATACATATGGTTTAGGAGATATCTGTATGTAACAGGGTGTTTGACGGATCACTTATAGTTTATTAGATAGAAGAAGAAACGACATATAAGAAAGAAATACTACGTTTCCTTTTGTGGCGGTTATTATGTCGTTCAGCACGTGAAAATATTTTTTTTTCCATTTAAGGGCACCAATATCTACGGTCATTGGCGCTCGGAACCTTCTCAGTGCACTGCCGGCCTCCAGACAGTGTTCTCTTGTTACAGACAACACTGTCCATCACAGGGAATTGAGCTGTAGAGGCTCCTAGGAAGAAAAAATCTAAGGGTAGTACAGCTGGCCTCGAACCCAGGTCTTCCGCATAGGGTCCAGTGCGCTAACCACTTAGCTATTCCCTTCCCGCATAAAAATATTATGTGGACTTCTATTTTGGTTCAGAGATGTGGTTTTTGAATATGATGAATAAACTCTCCACTATTGCAATGCATTCACAAAATTATATTTTATGAAATAGTGAAGAGAAGGAGTGTATGAAGGAATAGAGAGACCGAACGAAGAGCGGAAGCGTTGAATGGATAAGTTGACTGTTAAGGTCGTTTAACTAATTTGGCTAGCTGGTAAAAGGACTTTTATCAAGAAGCTGAAAAAGACAGTTGCTTATTTGTTGCAACTGTTTTTTTGGTAATGCTTTGAGATTTGTGTTATGGACTCCTCGGTAATTAATAAATAGCCTCTTGGAATGCTTGTTCCTCTCCATAATAATGATTTCTATGCATCTTATAAGTAGATTTCTAACTCCTTCAATTTTGGTTTTTAACTGACTCCTGGCGATGCTCTTGGTGGAATCTTAAAGTTTGATGTTTAATATTTGTCTTGATGCTTAAAAATTTTGGCCTATTCGTTGAGAATAGAAGTCCGTGACAGAGAGGTTAATGCACATTGAAGTGTGGCGTAAGAGAGTAGTAGTGCTGAAATTGTTGGCAAGCTGGTGAATTTCTCAACAGTGGTGTCTTTACATTACAATCTGGTTGGATAGCGCAGGATTTGGTCTTCTTCTCATAGACAATAAAATAAGAGTATAGAAAGAGTTCTTGCTCCTGAATAACTTGCTTAATTAGAAAAAAATTGATTGATTGAAGATTATATTATCTTTTTTTTTTTCCATTGATATTTACACCTGTTATAAGCTTACAATAGTAAATTTGTTAATTGTGGACAATTCATAGAAACAGGAGCGGAGAAGTCACTCAGTAGTGAAACTCCGAGTTATTCAGTAAGTAGATCACGAGGCCACTGACGTTTTAGTCTTCTTGTTGGGTTTAATTAGGGATGCAAGTTCACGGACGAGAGGATTGACATGAGATGATAAACTGTTGTGAAATTTGTTGTAACGGAATAGGATTTCTTGACGGACGTATGGTATATTTAAGTCTGTGTGGAATGTATGATTTGTGACAAAGAAAGGAGCTGAAACGATTTTGCGGAGGATTTTGGATTGGAGTGTTTGGATACGATTACAATTAGATCGTTTGGTTGAACCTCAAAGTTCGGCGCCGTAAGCCCAAATAGGTTTAAGTATGACTTTGTAGATTAGAACTTTGTTAGTAAGTGTTAGATTAGATCGTTTGTCAAGTAATCGCATCAGCATTTTGTAACATTGAAGTAGTGCCTGTCGTTTGAGTCATATGTGGATTCCAGGTAAGGCGTCGGTCCTAGTATAGTCCTAAGTAGCGAACTTTTTGTACTGGGGGTAAGGCGACATTGTCATAATAAACTGGAGCAAAAGTGAGTCGTCTGAGAATGAAGGAACTTATCTTTTAGTCTAGAATAGTGATCGAAAACTTGTGACCCACGGGTTACTTAGTGATCCACGTATAATTTTCAGGTGGCTCTCCTAATCATTATTCTAAAGTTATTCGTTTTTTTTTTTAAACTAAATTTTTAAAATAAAACACGAAATAATAATAGCTAAATTGATGTATGCAGTTTCTTGTTTGTATGCCTAAACATATTAGAAAAAAATATCTTCTCAATAACATGCTCAGTATTTAGGGAACAAGCCTTAGTTAAGTGAATGAGTAATCAATTATCAATCAGTGTTTTGTTTAAATTTAGTTATGCATTAAAATTTTAATGCAATATTTAATGGTGCTGCATACGTGTTCTATTTGTAGAATGGAAATAATTTGTTTAGGAATTGGATTTCCTTGTAATAACATAAAGTAAGCGCAGTAACTAAGTAATAATAATTGCTTTTGCTATTTAATTATTCAAATCAATTATGCAATTATTGGAATTCTGAAATCAATTAAATCAAAAGAATTCCGGAATCTTACAATCGTATAAGTTTGCAAAAATTTTTATCAAATTTTGATACTTGTCATTGATTAAATATTCTTTCTAATTTCAGTTATATTTTATATTATATTTTGTATTATATTTGAAGAAAAAAAAATAATCTAATAACATTTTAAATATTTAATGAATTCTATAAATAAAGTATGAAATAGAAATAATCTCAATATTTTTCTTTTTATGTACGAATTTTTTTTTTTTTGTACGTAGAATTAAATTATTGCTTTTGAATGTTTTTTTTTTTTTTTAATTTTTTTCTATAGAAATATATTTTCAAATTTCTTTGCCTGCCTCCAATCAATATGCAGCACTTACCAATTATAATTTATACAATGAAATTGCTATTAATATTTAAGTATCAATTTATTTTTAAAGGGAAGTGATCCAGAAATAAAACTCAAGTTCTTTTTGTAAAATGTTTATATTTAATCGCTGTTCAATTGCTAAATGTAGTAACAGTCTATTTTTTTTTTTTTTTGTGTTTAATTGATAAAAGAATATAATATCAGTGTTTTAGATTCTAGGAATAATTTTCAATATTGAAATGATTTCATATCAAATCACAGCTGGTTTTTTCTTGGAAGTTTTTGTAACAAATACCTGGTAATAAATGTTTAACAAATAATTTTATTGTCCATAGAAAATTGCAGGTCATAAATACCCTATCAAGAAACAGAAATATTTGATATTTGTGCGTGAATTATTCAAAATATTTATAAACTATACAGAAAAAAAAAATATATAGAATTAAAAAAAAAAATAATAATAACTGATAGATAGATACATTATAAAGTTAGGCTCCATTTAAAAAAAGAATGTTAACTTGTGATGCATCTAAAGAAGGGAATTTGTGTACTCTTATAATTCAAACAAAACTATCTGTCCATGATATCTGTTATTTTACTGATCCATGAAATAGATTAATATGTCTTTATAAAAAAAAACTATAATGATGCAAAATAACTTTTATTTTATTTCAATTCTTTTTATATATATATTTTTTTTTTTAAAAAAAAAAGAACTTATTTAAGAGAATCTGCAGAGTTTTGATTTTTATAATTTTTGATCAAGAGATTTAGACGTATATATATAATATACATGATTTGATAGTAAAGTAAAGTTAAGTAAATATGTCGTGGGAAAATATTTGATATTCCCAGAGTAAGTGATATGTTTGATGTTTAAACAAATGAAACGTTCAGTAACTTTACAGCAGATTTTGGTGAAAACTTCTCTAAACAACTGCTGAGAGAATATTTTACTTGAGTTGAATTAATTTCATATTATTTCCATTTTCATTTGGAAAATACATAATTTATGTAATACTTAAAAATGATTGGATAGATGGTTGAGTCTGCAATATGACCTTTGGTCGGAAAAGGATGTCTGTGGAAGAGTTTAGGCTATTTCTTTTTAAGGTTACTGTCCTACTTAGATGGATTAGACCCGAGTTTGTATGTTTGTTCTAGATCCGGTTTTTTGTTGTTTTTCTTGGGGTAGCTGGATAGCGTAAGGTTTGGTCCTTCCCCACAGACAAATAATGATAATAATGAGTCTGCAGTAATGGACAAACTCAAGAAACAGAAATTAATTAATTTTTAAAAAAGAGAGTTTGCGTGCCCATTGTATTTTTCTTCCAAATGCTCTATTATGACGGAATTTATGTCGAACTATTTGCTAATTTATCTGAACATCTATTTACAGAAACTTCAAAAATAATATAACAGAATTTACTGGTACAATATTGACTAGTATGTGGACACTATTATTACATTCTCTTCTTACTAATGTAAGAGCAAATATTATTGCTATCGTGCGAGATTTTCGAAATTAAGTATTCACCGGAAATACACGTTTTCAGGACCCTTGAATCCAAAAAAAGTATTTTTTTTTTTTTTTCTTAAATGGTATATATGTGTATGTGAAAGCAGAATATCTCAAAGAAGAAAAGTCGCAGAAAGTTCAAACTTGGTATTCCCTTTAAGTTCTACCACCGCATCAGATTCAAATATTTCGAGCAAAATCCATCAACCAAAAGTGCCATTTTACTGAATGTTTTTTTTTTTCAGTTTTTCGTGATTTTCTTAAACACGGCTCCAACAATTTTCTTTAAACTTGTTATAGGTATCAACTATACATACAAAGAGCTAAACATACTTTTATGAGCTAAACATTTCTAAGAGAAAGTTCATTGAAGGGAACATTTAGCGAGCGACAGTGTTAGATTTGCCTCTAAAGTGCTATTTCAGTTTATTTCACAATAACAATATATTGATAATATAATTTAATTTTGAAAGTTGTTTGGTTTATTGGCTGTTTTTACTCTTTATATGTAATTTTCTTGGCGTATTTAGTAAAACTGAACCATTTACAGCCTGAGTTTGTTTATTTAATAAATATTATAAAATAACATTTTTTTTCTTATTTCCCTTAACGTTTCGGCATTCCACATGCCATTATCAAAAGGTATTCTATGTTACATTTGTATCTGAAAATAGATTTTATATGTCAAGATTTAATGTATATAAAATTAAATACTGAAAGTTTTTAACCATTTTTTGTCAACAAAATTAATTCAAACACCTCACTTTTTGTGGGTTTAATATTATTTATGTATATCACTTGTTACATAACTTTATCCTTATCTTTTTATTGAATCAATTTTTTTTTTTTTTTAATTTGTTACTGCATTTTTATTGTACTTAGATTGAAATAGAATCTGCGTTAATGTGATTTTATTTTATTTAAAATAAGCTGTTTGTTATATATAGATGCACTACGTGTCTCCTTATTTAGATTATTTTATAAATGTTAGTTTTAGAGTTTTTATTGTTCATTTTTATAATTTTTATTTCAGGCACGTGTGCGAAAATCGTTTTTATTAAATGTTGTAGTTAATTAAATATGTAGTAATATGTGATTACTCATTCACTGTAAAAAAGAGTTATCCCTGGCTTTAGGCTGTATGGTGGGTAACTGATTTTAAAGAAACGGATATATTGAAAAGTATGAGTTGATTATTTGAAGGTGAAAATATTTTTTAGAATTTAAGATTAGCTGTATTTATTTAGTTCTTTTGCAATTTGACTGATTGTTAATTATTTATGGTAAAATAAATGGTACAATTTTTGGTATTGTAATTTTATCTCCTTCATTAATTCTCTACTTTGTAAAATCTAGTTTCAGATACAAATGTAACATAGAATACCTTTTGATAATGGCATGTGGAATGCCGAAATGTTAAGGGAAAAGAGAAAATAAATGTTATTTTATAATATTTATTAAAATAAAGAAACTCAGGCTGTAAGTGGTTCAGTTTTACTAAACACGCCCAGAAAATTAATATAAAATTTAATATGTTGTTGAATTTTACAAGTTTGTAGAAAATCGGATGGCCGGAAGTACGTTTCTATCTAACTCAACAGTTTATGTGAAACTGAAGAATCTGTGAAATTTCATTTTATATATATTATATATATAATATATATCGTTTGTTCGTGGTTCCCCAAGGGACACTCACGGCCCCCTCTTTGAGAAGCTCTGATATAGTAGAGGCTTCCATTCAATTTCCTTTAATATAATATTTCAAATAAAAGAGATAGATGTAATTTGTGTAGAGAGTTTAAAGGTATACTGATACAGTTTCAATAAAAAAACTGACAGATTTAATTATGTCGAATATAGAATGTCGAATTATTGGCTTGACAGGTAACAACGGATACGAGACGTTGCACAAGGCAGTAATTATAAGTACGTGTACCTTGGTGAGGAAGTTCTTGTGGGTAGCATAGGTACAGAGCTGCTTCCACCATACTAGTACTAGTCGGGCTTAGTCTCTTCGGGAGCACTGAATGGAAATTACACCTGTCTCGGCATAAAGTGTGGTAGAAATAATAATAATACTTTATTGAAACAGAAGATACGTCCTCAGTGGCTTTGCAAAGAAAACATTTACTTAGTTCCTAGGGTGCTATTTAAATGGCATTTTGTGTAAATACAAAAAATACACACTCATAGACTATTCGCTAAAACATTTCGCGATCGTATCAAATTGTCGAAATTGAGTTTTCAGCGGAAATCGGTGCCCCAGTTGGAAAAAAATGTGTTTAGCGAATTGACATATATATATATATATTTTATTGACATATATATACAGGGTGCCCCAAGGTATGTGGATAACGACTTTTTCTCGGAAACTAAGATAGCTAAAAAAAAACAACTAAAAAATACGTGTCCACCGTAGTATTTTGTTAGAAATCCAAATTTAATTTGCAAATTTTTTTTGGTGCTTCGAGAAGCGAGATACAGTGAACAACTTCATTTTTTCAAATGGGGAGATATGGTTTTTATTTAAGAAATAGATTCCTCTATTTTTTGTAAGAAAAATTTACTTGTACGTTTTTTTTCTGTGAGCGATATTTTACAAGTTATGTGTGAAAACATGATTCCTATAAGAAATTTCAAAATGATATTATAACGGTTTTTTTGTTTGAATAAGAAGAAAAGTACTATTTTATTATAAATTTTACTCCACCTTACCATTAGAGATGTATTTCTTTGGTCGTAAGGTACAATTGGCAGAAAAAGCATGTGTATGCATCTTTAATGGTGGGGGCCAGTTCGAGCAACATCTGTAATAATAGGAGTAAAATTTATAATAAAATAGTACTTTTCTTCTTATTCAATCAAAAAAACCGTTTAATATCATTTTGAATTTCTTATAAATCATGTTTTCATTCATAACTTGTAAAATATCACTCACAAAAAAAACAAAAACGTTCAAGTCATTTTTTCTTACAAAAAATAGAGGAATCTATTTTTTAAATAAAAACCACACCTCTCCATTTGAAAAAAATGAGGTTGGTGCCTGTATCTTGCTTCTGGAAGCACACCAAAACAAATTTACAAATTAAATTTCGTTTTCTAACAAAAAACTACGGGGACACGTATGTTTTAGTTTATTTCTAGCTATCTTAGTTTCCGCGAAAAAGTCGTTATCCATATACCTTGGGACACCCTGTATATATAATTTTTAAGTGATGCGATCTAGACGATCAAAAGCATTTGAACCGAAACAAATCTGGTCCCGCCGAATAGTAAAATGATTTATAACAATCCCTTGGTCAAAACTGAAATTTGTCCTCCTAATCAAAGTGTCAAAAAATTGCTTCTTTTCAGTTTAAAAAAAAAAAAACTTGTCAGTAACAGAAGAATTCCCTGATATAACCTAATTTCTCAGTTTTAAAAATTCTATAAATTTCACTAACAATTATTACCTGAATTTACAGTCTAGACAGATTGGGGGTTGACATAAAATTTTATGCTTTTGAAACTAATTTGTGCTTTGCTTGAAATTATGTTCCTTTGTTGACGATCAAAGAAATGAGGCAAATTTCTTCTTTTAATAAATTTATTTAAGTAGATATATTTTCAGTTATATCAGGTAAATCCAGAAGTTAACCAATATGGTTCTTTACAAATGTTTATAACAAACCGTAGTTTAAGGAATTGTCTGGAATAATAATCATATAACCATGAATATTGTAAATATGTTTACATATATATATATGTGGACTGTAATGTAAATATATAAAGATTTTATATACAAGCGCAAAGCAGGATATTCAGTGTCAACTTCTTAAAGTAGAATATTATGCTTGTCGTTTTGTGCCTTGTACTATCCTAAACGGCTTGTTAGCTGTACCCAGAAATACTTGGACATTGAGTATCCAAGTTTGGTTTTGTATATTATAGTGCTATATATATAGAGGGGGCGAGGTGGAAATATATTTGTTTATATGAAGTGAGTGAGAGTTACAGACTGTGAATATGTACACAATAACGGTCTAGGTCACGACCGACAGCTTGAACATAGCACCAATGCAATGTCTATACAGGCCACTGCTACAACAATAACTCATACCAACATATATGTACATATAAACACTTTATATATATATATATATATATAATATGTTTACACTAACACACTAGTTTTAAGTTTTATCTAAAATCAACACGGTCTTCTCCAATTGAATTCCATTTCCATTGGTTCCGCAGCTATGAAATGGCATTGACATTTATAGGAGAGAAATGCGTGACTAAGGCCGCCTTCTGCTCTTGCCAAAGTCATTTTTTCTTTTTCTTTTTTTACTATTTATTTTTTTTTTAATTTTATTTTCCTTTTTCTTTTTTTAAATATTCTAAAGTAATTTCTCACCACATTATAAATAATATGACATTATTCATTAATATATTCATATATTTTATTTCATTCAATTTTATTCAAGTCATTCATCATGACAAATCATATTTTTTTTGTAATTGTTTATTTTGTTATTAGTTGTACATATGGTATCTAACTAATCTGTAGGCAATGCAATAAGCCAATAATTACTTTTAAGTTCAGAGATGTCAAACTCATTTTAGTCGCGGACCATTTTTCACTCAGTTATAAATCTCGGGAATTGCAGAATTACATAAATATCTTGCAATTGCTAAATAAAGTTTCGCAATATATCAGTTATTTCGAAATTTATATATTTTCAATTTTTTTACAGAGAAAAAAAGTATCTTAGTCATTATTTAACTCCCAGTTGTTTTTGTTTTGTAAATGGCTTGTTCTGATTTATACAATTTTAAATTTAAATGTTTAGAAAGTCAGGTTTTTATTTTCTCTAATTGAAGTATTATTTTGAACAGGATAGTTCAAAAATGAAAAAAATTGATGGAAGTTTAAATTGAGATTCCGTTTTTGTATTCACTATGGTTCCGGCAAAAAAATACGTGTCAAAGGTCACAATTGCAAGTTTCTAGTAAATGGATTTGAATTTGCAGGATTTGAATAGTACTTAACAAAATAAGTTAACGAGATTTTTGACGTTTTCTCAAAAAAAGGCTCTAATTAATTAAGCTTAGAATGCAAACTACATGAAATAAAGTCTAAACTCCTTAAATAATATTGTGTATAAAAAGGCTGTGCGTTTTTTCTTTCTTTAGTTGAATCATCTGTTCATATAAACATAGCGTTGATATAGTGCACTTTGGTCACTTAATACTGATTACTTGACATTCACTTTTCAATATGTAACAGTCGTATTTAGTCGAATTTTGACCGTATGAGTTAACAAAATTATAAATGAGTGAATTAAGATCTGAAATTCGGGAGATATTGTAGGATTATTTTAAAAAAATGGTTTACAGCAATAGCTGCAGCATTCGAGGGGACCATTGCTTTGTCAATTCGAACTACACAGTACTGATTTAAAAATTTCAGGGAAGGAAATATGTACCTTGAAACTAAGGTAATGTCGGGGCATGATGACACAGTCCCTTGACCCAACTATTTTAAGTAAAGCTGTAGAAGTTGATCCTCAAACAAGCACTAGAAAATTGCAGGCTGATTAGGGTCCCTCACTGTACCATAAATAGGCACTTGCATGACATTGGAATGGTACCAAAAAGCTGTAGGACAGGCTGCACATAGGATTGAAGTGTTAACTCTAGCAGAAAGTCGTTTTCAGCACAATTTGTTGTTGACTTTGACTTTTTTGTTTCATGCAAATAAAATATCTTTTTAATCGTACTTTTAATCAATCATATTTTATTGAAATAAAATAACAGTTAATTAACAATTAATCCTGTAAATGTGTAAAAAAAAAAAAAATTTAAAAATATAATTGTGTGTTTTGTGAATTTCCTTTAAGGTGTTAGTAGTTATTGTATAGCTGCTTGGTGATCTCTTTAATCTCTAAATAAGTTAAGAAGAAATCTCTTTATGCGATTAAAAAAATAGGGAACACATTTTGAATATTTTTTAAAAATTTTAAGAATTTCTTCACTCGGAAAATGCTGTATGATGAAATTGAGCGAACCTGTTAACAAAGATGACACATCAAATGAGGAATCATCCTCTTCACGTCTGCGTACTGCTAAAAAAAATTAATGAGTCGGCTAATCAATCTCCACAAAAAAAAAAAAAAACGACGTAAATAGAAAATTATAAATTTACCTCCACCGCCTGGTACCAGGAACCACAGATCATAAATATTGCAGTCAGCTCAAATTTAGATACAGATTCAACAACCATGATAAACAAGGCAACGTCAAGTAAACAGCAGCAGCTACACTGACTTGGCTACACCTGGTCTGGCTCTTGTTCCAGACCCGGTAGTGGTTATTCTTTTGACGGAGCTATACGGGCCCATGGAGGCTTTGGTTAACGCATGGTTTAGCCCTCCCTTCCCTTGGATAATAATTAATTAAGGCGCATCAACGTCTAAGGTCACTGGCGCTCGCAGTCTTCATCTTATTGCTTTAATTTCAAAATTTTACATTCACTGTATAATTATTTTTTCTTGTTAAATAAAAAAAGAACTGTTACAATGTAAATAAAAAATAGAAAAAAAAAAGACTGACTCAGTGACGTGAACTGAAGCATCATTAAGAAGAGAAAAGTGAATAATAGTGCTGCAGGATAATCACCTGACCATCCTAATTGCTTTGTGATATTTTATAGCTTTGACCTAGACAACAACTTATCAAAGTTGACCCAATCTGCCTAATTTGACCGCCAGCCTCAACTAGTGTCTAACATCAACTGAATAAGCTGATCACGCCGTCGTTGAAGCTGTAATATACTCTTATTATAGTCTAACGTGAGCCATATCCTGCTGAGTAACTTTTTCAAAATCTTAACGGTATATTGTTTGCTTTCTTAACATGGTTATAAGCAATCAAATAGAATGGAATTTAGTCATCGGTTAAACCTCAGTGTTTTCTTTAGTCTTGAAAAATGTAATTAAAAATTGGAACAAAACAAAACTGTAAAAATATAGACATTTTTAATTATTACAATACAATTTACTAGGATAGTCTCTCTCCTCAGTTTCTTTCTCAAAAAAATCTAGATGCCTGTACTTATAAGTTAGGTTATTAGTAATATTCCATACACGCTGCATGTAAGACGTATTTTTATTTTCTTCTTTTATATATTATATTGTAACAATTAAAAATGTTTGTATTTTTATAATAGATGTGCCCTACTTGAAGAAGATGAGAACCTTTCCCAAAACGTTTAGGAAAAACTAAGAATATTGTGTTTTTATTATTTTCTGACCCAATTATTATTCCCAAAAGGGGAGGGAAGTAAACCCTACGCTATCTAAAGCCCCCTCGGGCCCATATAGCTGCCCCTAAAGAATACCTACCACTGGGACTAGAATGAAAATCCAGGCCCAGGTTTTAACCATCTAAGTTTCACAACAGACCGAACAAATCGGACCAAAACCTTAAAAGGACACAGCTTAAGATCCTCTACCGACATCCTATTCCGGCCGAAGGTCCTAAACCTAATCTCCTCACAACCCAAACAATTCGTCATCAATGCATGGGTGTTTCCTCCTCAGTTTCACAAACTCTACAAAAGGGGTCAGGCACAAGTCCCATTATATAGAGATGTCTCCTTAAACCACAATGCCCAGTGAGGAATCCAACCAGATACCTGAGGGAGGTCCGTGAAAGACATCGGACCCCACTACTCAAAGCTCCGTCCGGGCCCCCAATGAGCATTTTAGACTGCCGACAACCCACTGCACTCATCCATAAGGATGAGTGCTGTGAGGTCATCCACGTCTGAAAGCCCGACAAACATGTGCCAGAAGACACACCAACAGCAGGCTCTGGACCAATGAAAGGGAGAGAGGCACCTAATTTGGCAAACCTATCCACCTCCTCATTCCCAAAAATTCCCATATGACCTGGAACCCAGACCAGAAGCACATCCTTTAATGAAGAAAGATCTTCCAGTCTTCTAGAACATTCCAACACCAATCTGGAAGTGAAGACACATGAATTAAGCGCCTTCAACGCAGCCTGGCTGTCCGAGCAGATACAAACACCTTTTAAATTAGTGTTACGCACCCTCTCATCCAAAATACAGCAAAGAATTGCATAAACCTCAGCCTGGAAAACGGTGGCCCACTCACCAAGAGGCGCTACCAAATGATCTCCCGTCTCAAAATAGACGGCAGCCCCAGACCTACCATCCATCCTGGAACCGTCCGTGTAGCATCGGAGATAATTCTCAGGAATCACACCAGACGGACCCAGGGTTAACCAATCTTCCCTAGAAGGCAACCTAACCCTTTAGGAATGACCAAAGACAAAAGTCTTCAAATTCCATCAGAAGGGAAACCTGTTATGGGAATCCTTAAAAGCATCTCACGATAAATGGTAGAATGACCATATCGCTTACCCTGCCAAAAACCTGCCTGTTTAATTCTATAACAGGCTTTCATTGCCTGGTTTTTCACCTCCACAAAAAGAGGTGGAATCCCTAACAAAGTCTCCATAGATGCGGTCGGTGTCGTCCGAAACGCTCCAGTCACCGCCAGACAAGCCAAGCGTTGGACTTCTTCCAACAGCTGCCTAGCAGATCGTGTTTCAATGTGACGCCACCACACCAAAGCCGCATATACCAAAATCTCGACAATTTTCGAAAAAATTATACAAACGGAAGCGTCGAACAAACATTTCTCAGTTCAAAATAAAACTACCTTAAATGAAATTAATTCATGATTTGGTATTTCAAACAAAGCTATATTGCATTATGTTTGTGACTTGTAAAATTCTTTTACACATAATTTGCATGAAAATTTTACTGGCAATTCCCTTTCCGATTTAATGTTGGTTCGCATAGATTGTTATAGGGGGACCTGAAAGTTCTGTTGTGTCCGTCGAAGCGTTCTCAGTGTACTACCCATCACTGGGTAATAAGCTATAGAGACTACTAGGGAGAAAAAAATCTAAGGGCAGCAACACTGGCTTCGAACCCGAGATCTCCGCGTTGCCAGTCCAGCGCGCTACCACTAAGCTAATCTCTTCTATCTTTTCTTAGATTAATAAACATACTTTTATGAAAGGGGTTAGGAATAATCGGCCTTAAAATCTTGCCCACTGCATGTATGAAAATTAAAGCTTCTTTTGAGGCAAATTCACAGAAATCTGGAAAGTTATATAATTAATAAAAGTTGTGACAAAAAATTATAAATACAGTGTAATCTAGAATCTATTTAAATAATAAAAATAATAGTACGAGGTCTGGTATGCTGGGTGAAGATTATAGTTTTTATTGCCATTGTGTACCCCCGAACTTTTTTTATATAAACTGCATTTAGTATTTAGGTCTATGAATTTTCATACAATCATTTTTCGGGAAAATTTAATTAGGGTTTTTTGAAGGACTGGTGAGATTATGCTTTCCCCTGTCAGTATTTCACATCTGTTTTTTTTCTTTAAATAAAATTCTTGTGGTCGTCAGAAAATGATCCACAAAACAAGCAACTAAATCTAAAATCAATGAATAAGGTTCATCATATATTTTGTTCTTTGAACTTTGCTACTAGAAAGGGAATTTTCTAATCATCCCACACTAAGAAACTTGAACTTTATCTAAAGGTATCCATACTAAGCGCAAGACAAAAGTTCTTGTCTCAGAAACCCGAGGAAGGGCACATTTCATTCTGAAACAAAAATCTTGCGACATTTATCGAAATGTTTATTGGACATTAAAATTCTTTCCAATATTTAGAATAAAATCCTAATAGGGAATTATTCATAAAAAATTTAGGTTAAACGGTAACGGAGAGGGAACCAAGGTAAGGTCCCCTTAGAGAAGGAGAAGGTGTAAATTCAATGACTCTACGTCGCAGATATATACTCCAGGTTCTACCTAATCCCTTACTAAAATCATATGTTACAGTGTGTGAGAAAGAGGAGGACAAAAATCGAGGTTTAGAAAGTACTGTACGAGGTTCCTTTCTCGCAAAAGTAATTCCAGAATGAGATTTTAAGCATTAAGTTTTATTATTGATAAGTATGCCTTATCAGGGTCATATAAAATAACAGATAACTGACGAGAATACCCTCCCACCTCTCTTCAGAGATATTATAATCTTAATAGAGTCAACAATTCTTAAAACTTTGTGGAATCCGGAGAACAAGAAATATTCACACACACATAGGATAATGAAAATAAATGGAAAGACATCAGAAGTGCGATATCGTGGAAGGTATCAGTAGAAGTCTGTAATGAGAATGGGAACTACCTAAAAGAACATATACATATGTGGAAAAGTACACCGCAGTATTATCAGTAAGTTCCATTCAAGCGCATAATTGCATCTACCCTTTTTAATTTCATTCCTGTTATTATTATTGTTATTTACCTTATTATTATTATTATTATTATTTTTATTATGTTTATTTTGTATTTCCTTTTTTAATTAAAAACTATAGGATATGGAAAGTAAGGTACTTAACATTTATTTGAACTATTTTTCACTTTATCCATTCATATTTAAGATGAAATATTGAACTATATACCAGAATTGTCGCTTCTTTGTATTCTAATCGCTCATGAGCCACTGTAGTAGGATATCACAAACGTATTGGAGGGTCGGTAGAATAGTAGCGGCAAGAAGTGGTGGGGTTTAGTAAAATTGGAGGGAAAAATGTTGGTCCCCATAACTTCAAGATTGCTGTGTTATTGTAAACAGAGCGCTTTGGTATTAGTGGTTTGATCAAATATTTTCAGTTGTAAGGAAGATATTATCTTAATCAAAGTAAACAAGCTGAATTCTGCCAAGCTATGTAATATTTCTATGCCTAAAAGTTTAGAACTTTTTCTAAAAATCTAAAAATGGTTTCAGATTATTAAAGTTTAGATCATGCAAGAGTACCATAATCAGTATAAAACATGTTTTTTTTTAATTACATCATTTTCATATTTAAAGCGTTAAGCCAATTGATCGCTTAACTGCGATCTACGAAAAATGAATTTGTAACTTACTAAACTTTCAGTCTGTAGGTGAGGTTTGTTTACTGTAGTAACTTTAAACTTAAATATGCATTTTTTGCCTTTTTTCATAATGTTCATTTTATTTCAATAGCTCTAAAATAGTCCCCTTTTTTCAAATGTTAACTATGCTAGTAGTGTATTAAACAAATCATAATATTCTCTTACTAAATTGGAGAGAAAAATAAAAATTAAAGAAAAAGACCAAACCCCCTGGTTATTTGAACCATATGGTTCTGAAGTACTTTCATAAAAAAAACGAACTTTAACAGTTCCATTAAGCTATTTATGACAAAATATTTGGTTCTGTTGATTTGAGGTGATTATTCTTTCTTATATTCCACTGCATTTTTTTCACGTGAGAAGGAACGCTATGAAATACAAGGGAATCTGGTCTAACAAAATATTATTAGGTTCTGCATTTTAACTTTATTCAAATTTCATTGAAATCCGCCTACGGTTTAAGTTGAATTATAATTTTATGTTTATTTATGGACCACCCTTCTCTTTATTCAGGAGCCATCATTGATTATTATTTAATTTTCACGAAATTTTTAATTTATTCGCAAAATAAGGGAAGGGATTAGCTCAGTGGTAGCGCGCTGGACTAGCTACGCGGAGATCACGGGTTCTAATCCAGCCGTGCTACCCTTAGATTTTCTCTTCCTAGGAGCCCCTACAGCTCACTGTCCTGATGGAGTGTTGTCTGTAACGGGAGAACACTGTCCGGTGGCCGGCAGTGCACTGAGAAGGCTCCGGGCGCAAATGACCACCTTATGGGCGCAGATGTTGAGACGCCTTAAATTAAAAAAAAAAAATAAATAAATAAATGTTGTTATTGTAAAATTTTATTTGTACTCGTTTAATTTATTACGTCAGCTGACATATTACTTCAAAAAATGCCCCCGACATATTAGACAAATTAATTTGAACATATACCAAGAATCAGTGAGTGTAATTTATTTAATAAGTGAAGAGTTGGCTGTAGGAAATATGTATAGTTATTAAAAGAGAATGACTTAGCTCTTGTTTATATGTCCAGCTGGTGTGTTGTCTGCCGTGTCAGAGGGGATTGGAATGAATGTAACACCAGCAGGGGGTACGGTTATAGTACAAAACTGGAATTGTCTTTTTCATACCCTTCAGATATATAAATATAGGAAGGGGTGGGGTGAGATTTTTGCAAGGATAATCTCATTAATTTCTGTACTATGTCTGCCTAGTGATGTGCAAGAGGACACGATAGGAAGTGACAGGAGCCGTGAAATATAGTAACAGACAAAATAATGAGGGTTGAAGGGTGTTGGCATTTATTTGTTTGTGTATGTGTTTGTGTGTGCGTGTTTGGGAAGGAGTTAAGGCACCATCAACATTGATAATGGTTAACAGGAACAGATATCTATAAATTTACAAAATATCAACTAAATCAGTTATCAGTCCTATATTATATGTCCTATCAGAATCTGGTTAGATTGTACTAATAGATGTATTCACAATCGATCTAATATCATCATCATAAGCAGATTACAGTTGATGTAAATTTTAATGAATACAATAAATTAATACTATTTTCTTATCGATCCTAATTTTAACATCATTAATCAATGAAATAACGTGTAATATATATATAATAAATTGTGTCTGTCAATCCGCAAGTTTCTTCTTCACAAGTATAGAATAAGCGGAATCTTAATAAGCTACTATTTTAATAGAGCTAGCAGTAGTTTATTATTATTATTATTAAGGCGCGTCAACATCTATGGTCATTGGCGCCTGGAGCCTTCTCAGTGTACTGCCGGCCTCCGGACAATGTTCTCTCGTTACAGACAACACTGTCCATCACAGTGAGCTGTAGAGGCTCCTAGGAAGAAAAAATCTAAGGATAGCACAGTTGGACTCGAACCCGGGTCCTCCGCGTGGGAGTCCAGTACGCTAACCACTTAGCTATTCCCTTTCCTAAATTGATATATGCACCAAATAAACATATAAAAAAAAGCTTATACTATAAATAATGAAAAATTCAAGAAAAAAAATGAAAATTCTTGGATAATGAATTTTGTCTATGTCAGTTTCTAAAATATGAAATTCTCTTATTATTATTATTATTATTATTCATTTAATTCTCGGCTCTGAGCCGGTCAAAGTGAAAAGCTTCGCAGCCTTATGGCCGCGATAGGATTTGGTATATTAGATAAGATAGGATTTGGGATATTATCTGTGGGTGGAGCGAGAGAGAGAAAAAAACAATTTTTATGATTTTAAAATTTGTATTATTAATAATAATGGGTGCCCGAAGGCGCCCCATTAGGTTGTTGTCGACCCAGGAAAAAAAATTCTTCTCCTAAGAAGAATCCCCCGAGCAATATATCCATTAACACAAATACCTCATCAAAGGGATCAAGCAGGGGGCTTCAGACTACCTCCTGTCCCTTAGTAGGATAGGACTGAAGACCTTGGTGGGTGTAGTGACTGGACACACATGGGTGTCCAGTCGTTTGCATAATATAGGGAGGTCTTCTAATAGGGAGCTCATCTAGTACCATATGTCAGAACTGATAAGAAGGATGGATTAGGGAAAAGGTGTATCACTGTTTATGTCAGTGTTCCCGTTTCGCTGGCACTAGGTTTCGCGTATTTGGGAGGGCATCACTCCCGCAGAACTGCCTCGGAGGATTGGAGCTGAAAGATATTTTAGGATACTGAGACAAACCGGTAGATTAGTCTACCGGAGTAGATTAATTAGGGGTATAAATTGGTGGTGAAATTGGGTGGGGGGGGGTAAAAGCCACATAGGCTTATTCCCACGCCATAGGCACCCAGTTATATATAATAATAATAATAATCCCTCATACGTTCTCTTGAGAGTTTTTCCCTCCCAAATATGCAAAACTTAATATTCACGAAACTGGAACACCGTTTCCCCGACTTCATGGTCACTTTTCTGACACAAAGTACTAGACGTCCTGTCTAGACCCCTACCCAGGCGCCTACCAGGAACCTCTATTGTATTCTTGCCAAGGAGATAAGTTACTTCAAGTCCTCTTGTTTTATATCTTATTTATAGCTTTTGGACTGGAGGCACCCTAACTTGCCCAATTCCTTTTTCCTCCATTGTTCAACTTCTCTGTCACGGCTATTGCAGGCTCGGGACCACAAAATGATAATGTGGAACCTTACTATACCCGTCTGTCCGGGTATCCAGACTCCTCACTACCGCTCTTCCAGCATGTAGCATCATTCAATGAATCTAATGAGCCCAGAATACAGTGGCCACATTCCCTAAAGCCGTAAGTCTTTCTTTTTCAGCCCTTGCAGCCGAGGTCCTGCTCCAGATAACCAGTTTCATTCGGTCTGGAGGCTTCAGAATAACAGCAAATTTTGTTATTACTCGCCTCAAAATTCACTTAAGTTTTTATCTTCTGAAATATCATTAATCTCTGAGTTTTGATTTTAACATTCTTCTTACTGAACGTTACTGTAAGAAATCTTATTTATTTTTGGAATGGTACTGAACTAGCAAATTGTATTTTATCAGTAATGATATTTTACAGTGCAATAGAGGCGGATTAAAATCCAAGCTAGACGGTCACATGCATTTCGTACATGTTCTTGAAGTGACGAACTGGTTTGAAGATCATGATTTGATGGCTTGTGTCCCGACAAAAATCATCATTATCAAGCGATGTAAGCTGGTAAGTATGATAGTTCTCGATAATTGTGGGTTTAAGTCAGTGTGATGCATCCACTATAAATTATCTATGGAAGCAGCTAAATTTCGAATCACTTTCAAGTCAAAATAAACAGAACAGCAAATTGTAGTCCTAGTGATCTAGATGCGCTTCTAACCTGATAATAGTGTTCTCTTTAAAAGCAATTTACGATGAACTGGAACATAGTTGGCACACTACGGAAGAAGAAATCTTTTAAGCCATTTTTGAGAAAATCATGGATTTTATCGAAAACCTACTTGTCGGGTTGGTGGTGATTCATAAGTAGAATATCAGATTTATGATTCCTCGAGGTTTTGTTTTGGGGTTGTTCACTAAAACATACACACACACACACACACACACAATTTTATATATATATAAAATTAACTAAAACATTTTTTCGTCTTCGGAAACCTCTTGTATTCTTGCTGAAAACTCAATTCGAAAATCTAAAATGGTCGCAATAATTTAGGAAAGGGATACAACAATAAGGGAAGGGATAATTCAATAGTAGCGCGCTGGACTAGAAACGCGGAGATCCCGGGTTCGAATCTAGCATGCTGCCTGCCCTTAGATTTTCTCTTCCTTGGAGCCTGTACAGCTCACTATCCGCTGATGGACAGTATTGTCTGTAGCGACAGAACACTGTCCCAAAGCCGGCGTTGCATTGAGAAGGCACGGGCGCCAATGACCATAGACGTTGGCGCGCCTTTAATTAAAATAAATAAATAAAATACATTTAATTTTTCTTATTTCTTAAGTGAAAATCAGATTTTTTCTACTGCATTTTCCTAATTAGTAACTGACAAATTCTCGAAACCGTTTAAAAAAAAAATCTCGTCTTAAACACTCATATAACTTTTTTGTATTGCAATTATATAGTTATTATTGACAAATTTCCATTAAACTTGGAACTTTTACTAAATTTAACTGGTTTATTATTGTAGGTAAAACTGGAGAATCCAAACTAACAACGACAATTAAGGGGACGTTCCAGCTCTCCCAGAACCCCCAAGAAAATCAGTTTTCCTAGAAAAAATGTTGCAAATAAAACTGATAAGCACTCATATGTGCAGATAATATATGAACCTGACAAAAAAATTGTTTCGAGTTATTTTCGAGAAAATGGAAAAACAGTAAAATTGCATTTTTGATGAAGGATTTCGATCAAAATCTTCTAGTCAGATGGGGTGGTGGTACCCGAACGGATTATCAAGTTCAAAATTCCTGCGATTTTTATATATTTTTTCATGTATTTTTGCTGCGAAATACAGATAGATATCAATTTCAGAAAATTTATACAAGATCGCAATTCTTGATAAAGCGGCAACGAGAAAGTAAAAATTAAAAAGCGAATAAAATACAATTTATTAATAATTATTTTGTGCTTGAATGATGTGTTGAAGCTCTCGCAACTAATATGTTTCAGGAAGTAATTTGCTCATACACAATCAGAAAATAATAAGGTTATTTGTTGGTGTTAGTCTCTAGAATGACAGTGCGAAGGAGGGTGCTGGTTATGAACGGAGTTTGAGAAGTGTGATTTGGGCCATATTGTGCTTGTTTAATAGTTGTTTGCGTTTTGCTCTCTTCCAGTCTGGTCTCTTTCAACGATATGGTACAAGGAGGGAATAGAGTACTAACTGAAGGGACAGATTTGTTGGAGAATTGGCAAGGGAACAGGACGATGAGGTTCAAGTATTGTCCAAGTGGTTACTAATCGTGACATTCTTGTGTCTGTGGCACCACTCATTTACTTTACTATGACTTTCAAATTCAAACCGGCAGCACCACCACATTCCCCCTCTCCGCACTTATTTGACTAACAAATGAGGCGCATTGAAACGTAAATCCCCCCTCTCGCTCTCTATAGCACACCACGACCAGGACGCGTTCCTTCCTCACCTCTATCCTCACCTTCATGCTAACTTAGAGGCATCTGCCTAGCCCAACCCCTCTTCCCAATACTCCAACATCTGTCTCATCTCGCTGCTAACAGTGCTTTATTTCTATATTTATATTTTATCTAACTAAATCATCATATATAAACTGGATATCTGAATTTACATTGGTCACTAGTATTATCCCTCGTAAGGTGTCTGATGATTGAAAGTATATGCTGTGAAAGCTGAATGAAATTATAAATCAGCGATGTAATAATTCAACGAAAAAAATCTAGTTGTTTACAAAATGTATACTTAGTGCTGTAAGAGAACCTGACAAATTTTGGAAGTTGACTTTACATTTTTTTTTAAAAAGAAGGATTTTTATAAAAAAAAATCTGGTACGAAGCATTACACGGCTTTCTGTTACTCTAATTTGTACAATTTAATCAAGAAAACATTTTTTAAAATTGCAACTTTTACGTTTAGTTGGGCTAACGACAGTGTAATTGACAATATATTCCACACACAGATGTTTACCTAGAAACACTTTTTACTTGCACTTACTTCTTAATAATAGGTAGTATTTTGCAATTGTGTCAAATTATCGAAATTGAGCTTTCAACACAAGCTGTGTGTCCTTTAAATGCGAATAAAAAATCTTATATGAAGTACATACACTTGCACACATATCCACACACACACAGTTATTACAAATACTATTGTCAAACTAGGAAATTATACTTAATTTTAGCCTAAATATAAGTGTGAAGGATTACTGTTTGTTTGTAGGGCATAGAGAGCTATCCAACACTACCCAACGAAGGCTATCCTTATCCAGGTAGTGATGGCAGTTAAGAGTTAAATCTTAATGTCATAAGTTCCTCAAACCTTCTACGCAAAATAAAATTTTCCCAGAAAAAGAGTACAAATAAAAGTAACAAAATATCATATGTATACGCCTGAGAATAGGTATGTGTGTAATTAGTAGTTCAATATCTTTGCGATCGTTTTAGAGAAATATCGATAACTAAGAAATCTATTCGGGGAAAAAAGTTGTAAATTTTGATACTTTGCAATATTCTATAGATGGGAGAGCAGTGATCTGTAATTGTTTGGCATTTTAGAGGAAAGCTTAGCATTGTAATCCCTCCCAGAAACCCTAAAAGCAAAATTGATATTCTTGGATAAATATTATAATGAATGTACTTAATAGACTTAATTACACACATGCCGTTTTCGAGAAAATCACTGACAAAAAATTAGTCATTTATTAACAAGACTTCCGGTTGCCAGTTTTTGACCGATAGCTTTTTTCCGAACCCCCCAACCCCTATTTGGTACTATCTAAATGGAATATGAAATTTGAACTTTTTTCGATTTTTCACTTTTGAGATATTTTATTCACAGGTGAATACATACACACGCACACACTATACATACCGACGATTCTTTACGAATATTTTTAAGACTATTGACTTCAGATAAAGTAATTCCTTCTTGCAATATTTCTTCTTACAGCAATAAAAGAAAGTGAAAACCTGTTTTGTGGTTGGTTTCGCAGATCTGGAAAGCATTTTCCATGATTAAATAAATGTAATTATAATACTTTGATTATAATAAACTGCATTGCAGTGTATCTACTGTATTTGCCTTATGCAAGTCTATGTTATTACACTATTCAACAAAAACATCCTGATGATGAGAGAACGCCCGAAAACGGTTGATGACCACAAAATGAAGCATGCTATAATGGATGTGTTAGGTAGAAGAATGTTTAAGGTAGAGTGGTATGAGAATGACTGTAGTGGAAGTACGAAATGAAAAATAATAGTTTTTAAAAATAATTTATCTAATTTTGTTAATATATTAGACTGTAAATTTAACTTCAAAAAGAGTGTATTTTAGTGACAGGTACTGTAAATTGGGATCATGGCAAATAGAAAAACAAAGGCACAAAATCCCGTTAATCTTTGTACAAGAAAATTCCCCCGCTAGAGAGAGAAAGCAATTCCAAAGAATAGAGAGAGCCATCAGCTTTCAAATAGTTCAGTTCAAAAAAAGATAGTCTGAACTCAGCCTTCAAACAACGAAGTTGCATTCTGCTTCCAAAGCCAGAACACTTCAGAAGGACAGACTTGTGCTACAAATCAAGGTGGAAACATCGAAAGACTACTTCAGGAATCGCTCTCTAAATATCTGTGCAGTTTCACTATAAATTAAATAAGTTTATAATATCAAATAAGTTGTAGTTATATTTTAACAGAATATAATTATTGTTAACAGTGGTGATTTCTTGATTATTCTTAATACTTCAATCTCTTAACCGTATATACATACAAGCCCTTTTCGCTAAAACGCTCACGCCAAAAGCTACCTATACAAACATCACCAATCACATTACAACACGTAGCGATTGGATGTACTGAACTGATTTCAACTGTGTTTTTATGGACTGTCCATCGCTATATTTATAAGCTTCTCACACTCCAGTCCGAGATGGTTGCTGAGCTTCTCTTTGGTTGCTGTTACATCACCACCGCTGCCACCAATATAATGGATGTGTTAGGTGGAGAGAATTTAGGTCTGGTTGATGTTATAAAAAGAAGACTTGGTTAACACTGGTTAACTAATATATTAATAAATAGACACAGACTACCTGGACTTACTTCCAATAGAGGAATGTTTAAGGTAGAGGGGTATGAGAATGACACATAGCGATTGGATGTACTGAACTGATTTCAAGTGCTTTTTTTTTTGGACTGTCCGTCGCGATATTTATACACCTTCTCCCACTCCAGTCCGAGAGAGTGGTTGAGCTTCTCTTTGCTATCTTTGGTTGCTGAGCTTCTCTTTGGTTGCTGTTACACAGGCAATCATGGAAAATGTTTCTGATGAAAGTAAAACCTATAATTACGAGAACAATTAAAATTGCTAATCACCTAAAAGATATGTATATATATTTTTCTAATATTTGACAATATTTTTATTCCAAGCATTTTTTATATAAGATATACGACATAGGTTAGTATAACCCTTTGTATAGAAAACAATATATTACACTTTATTTTTAAAATGTTGAAATAATGACAAATCAGTTTTATTTTTACAAATATAATTCATTTCCATGTCTAATTGATGAGTCAGAATTTATACTAGTTTATTATTAGAAGAATGAAATTGTCTAAAGGGTACATAACTTTTCCAGAACAATTTTGTTGGATCGTGTACATGAACAAACGTTTATCATAAATAAGAAGCACTGCGGGCCGTCACGCCGCACTTTATAAACACTATTCATTTATACGTCAATATGATGGATCGATCGTTCACTCAATTCTTAATGAATATCCATCCTATCGAATATATATATATATATAGATATATTATTGTTATTACAAAATATAAATAATTTATATAGATTTATTATTAAAATTACACATTATAATTTTTCGACGGTTCCTGTTTTTTTTTATAAATATAAAACAAAAAAATAATAAAAAAATAAAAAATAATCAATATCTTGGGTTTAACACTCACACAACGTTCTCTTATTGCAATTTATATTTTTATAATTGCCATTATTCCTTGAAGCTTGGAATTTTTACTAAAGCCAACTGACTACAATATTATATTATGTTAAACAGGGAGTTCCTAAACTAAAAACACTCTAGGGAAGCGTGATCTTCCAATTCCTCTAGAACATCTCCCTAAATTCTACTTACCCCGAAAAATGTTCCATAAAGTGAATCTTTTGCTAGACCCCTATATACGGAAAAGACTCTAAAGTGCTAAATAATTGCAACTGAAGTTATGAACCTGCTCAGGCCACTCTTTTTAGCCAAGAGGTTCAGTATGTGGAGCATACCGGCCGGGTATTCCAAGAAGTGTCTCTGCCCTACAAAACCAACAATTTGAGGGATATGAACATAAGGGATATGAATTGTGAACCATTTGGTAATGGACTTACAAACAAGTTCTGGAGAGTGGTCATCTTTCCACTGTCAGTAGATACATGAGCCGTATTTATTGTCTCGTCTCCAAGTGAAATTATATGGCGAATAGGTTGAATAATGCAGGAGAATCGAATACACAATATTTTATGTAACATTTTGAAACCACGGTAGTAGAGTGATTGTTATGTTCCCAATGTGTAACATAATGTTTTTTTCGAGAATTCAATAAATAATTCTTCCTGCCTGAAGTTTATTTTTGCAAACATTGGAAGGAATGAACATGGAATTAGGGAAGAAACAGGTGAGGTCTCATCCTTGGAAGAATGGTTGGCTGTACCATTACTGGACAGATGCATTTTCTTTCCTTTATCTAATCCTATTGCGGCTTCAGCAGAGATAGGTTTATTATTTATTTAGCAGCGCTTCAGTCGCATCCTGGTTCCATGCATAAACTTTCCTTACCTAGTAGCTTTGGAAGAGTTTACTTTTATTCTTACTAAACAATGAAGGCATTAATGTTTCTAAAAGAAATGCTTGCTCCTTTATTTGCAAATTTATATAAATGTTTTTGGAGAGAAATTAAGCATTGAAATGGAGAAATGAAAAATAAAATTTTTTCTCATAAGTACTGTAATTAAGTATTGCTTTTACTACTATAAAAACTTAGCAATTATTTCTTCAAATTAACAATATTTTTTTTAAAAATCTCATTAATTACAATGTTATATACTTTATCAATGAAACTATTGTGCACAATAGTGTCAACACCAGAGTCAAACAGAGTTTACTTGAAAGTACGGTCATACATCATTCTCACAATATCACACAATTGAGTGGAGAAGTTTTATTAGCTTCTTCCACAAAGATTTATTGCATCTCACTTACTTTTTCTTTTTATAGTAAGTAGTATTTTGCAAATATATGAGAAAGTAAAAATAACAATTGATAAGATAAGAAGACATTAAATAAGGAAGGATAATTTTTATACATTCACACCAGTTTTCAAAATTATGATTGACATATTTTATAATTAGTATACCAAATTTAATGAAATTCGTCGGTGTTTTTATCGAAAAAATTAAAAATTCTTCCTAGTAAAAAGGCACTTCTGGTCATTCGATTTTTTCAAACTTGGAATTTCAACAACATATTCCATTTTAATTAATATTATTTAGATCATAGAATTGTGTAATAAACTGAAACAGCATTTTAGAGGAAACCGTAACCCCACCCCTTCCCCAAGAGTAACCTCCAGGAAATGAATTTTCCTGGAGAAATGTTTCAAATAAAAGTTGTCGCTCTTTGTAAGACTAAGTGTTATAACAAGTTTCCAGAACATCGTTGGAGCTATTTTTGAGGAAATCGCAAAAAAGTAAAAAAAGCCAACTTGTGAAGTGGTACTTCCGGGAAGAGGAATTTTGACAGATAACCTACTGTCTGATCCCATGGTGATACCTAAACGGAATATCATGTTTGAACTTTCTACGATTTTTCATTTTTGAGCTATGCTCTTCACATACAGACACACACACCATTTTTCTAAAAACCATTTTTTTTGGACTCAGGGGACCTCAAAACGGATATTTCCATGAAAACTAGATATCGAAAATTTTACACGATTTCCTCTTATTAGGAGGAGTGTAATGATTGTAGGAGGAGATGTTGGTTGTAGATGTTGATAGATAAATAACACCTCAATATCGGTATAAGATATATAATTGATATATATGTATATGACTGACTGCCAAGGAATGTATACTTTACACTACAAGAGCTGAACAGACAGACTGACGTGGCTAAACGATATGTACAATTGAAGTGTAAGACTGTGAACAGAATCTCTTTTTGATTCTGTCTCTCAAACTTGAACAGAATCGTCTTTTTGATTTCTGGGGGGGTTGTTTATCTCGTATATTATAATCCAACTGGCCTCATACTCCTCTCCTCTCCTCCGAGGTACTCTTTCTCTCTGATGCGTGTGGGGGTTCACTCGCTAGTGTGGATGAGTGGTGGGGGTTCACTACCCCTACAAGGAGTAAGAGAAAGTAAAAATGCTATTTTTAGCCATAACTTGATACGCAATGTAGAACAATAATTGCGGATATATGAGATGGTTATTGTATTCAGTGTTCATCAGTGTATTAACTGACAATTGATACACATTCTGTCTACTGACTTTATATTGTGAAGTCTGTGGTATCAGTTTGTTTACAAGGCATCCATCCTATAAGTGAAAATTTGGAACGCTGCTTTGAAACTAGTCAATGGCCAAGAAAAAGCAGGTATTTCCCATTATATCCTTAACAAATTTTCTTCGAATGGAAAAAATTTTGTTGCCTTTCTCTTACAATGACAACTTTGCACCTTTAACCTTTCTCTGTTGATACAATTTCGTATAGAATGACAACTTTTTCATTAAAAATCAAAATTTATTATTTTATCCTAACATAAATAGTGTTTTGTCCCCGCAGGGGGAGTAGATTAGCTGCAAAATCCAGACCCGGATCTAATCCATCTAAGATTCACCGCAGTCCGAATAAATCGGACAATAACCTTAAGCGGGAATAGCCTAAGCTCTTCCACAGACATCCTATTCCGGCCAAAGGTCCTGAACTTAATTTCCTCACAACCCAATTAGTCATAAGATGGATGGGTGTTTCCTCCTCTGTCTCACAGACTCTACAAAATGGATCCGGCATGAGCCCCATTATGTAGAGATGTCTCCTTAAACCACAATGTCCAGTAAGAAGAGCCAAACCAGTAAGTGGCCTTAGAGCGCCCTCTTTCCGTGAAAAACCTGAAAAAAAAAAACAACACAGCAACGTCTCACTAATGGCCTTGTCCATACCCCCTATGACATTATTGACTGCGAATCCCAATGAGCTCATCCATAAGGATGAATGCTGTGGAGCTGTCCATGTCTGGAAGCCTGACAGGCATGTGCCAGAAGACACGCGAACAGCAGGCTCAGGACCAATGAAAGGAAGAGAGGCGCCCAATTTGGCAAACTTATCCACCTCCTCATTCCCAAAAATCCCCATGTGACCTGGCACCCAGATTAAAAGCACATCTTTCAGAGTAGAAAGCTCTTCCAATCTGTTGGAACATTCTAACACCAACCTGGAAGTGAACACACATGAACTCAGCGCCTTCAGCGCAGCCTGGCTGTCCGAGCAGATACAAACACCTTTTAAGTTAGTGTACGTACCCTCTCGTCCAAGACACAACAACGAATAGCATAAACCTCAGTCTGGAAGACCGTGGTCCATTCACCAAGAGATACTGCCAAATGATCTCCGGTCTCAAAATAGACCGCAGCTCCAGACCTACCAACCATTCTGGAACCGTCCTTGTAACACTGCAAGTAATTATCAGGTATCACGCCAGGCAGACCCAATCATCCCTAAAGGGTAACCTGACACTGCAAGAATGCTCGAAAACAAAATTATTCAACATTCTATCAGAAGGAAAACCTGTAACAGGAACCTTCAAAAGCCTCTCGCGATGAATGGTAGAGTGACCATATCGCTTACCCTGCCAAAACCTGCCTGTTTAATTCTATAACAGGCTTTCATTGCCAAAGTTTTCACCTCTACAAAGAGCGGTGGAATTCCTAATAAAGTCTCCATTCAGTTGTAGGCGTGGTCCGCATCGCACCGGTCACCGCCAGACAAGCCAAGCGTTGAATATCCTCAAGAAGCAGTCTAGCGGATCTTATCTCAATGCGACGCCACCACACCACAGCCGCATACAACAACCTAGGTTTAATAACCATACCATAAATCCAAAACATCATCTTGGGAGTAATCCCCCAATTTTTACCTACGATTCTTCGACATTGCCAAAAGGAAATAATTGCCTTTTGATGCTGTGCCTTAACATGTTCCGACCAATTTAATTTACTGTCAAGAATCACCCCAAGAAACTTCACCGATTTGCAAATCTGAACAGAAGTTCCTAATAACCTAGGAGGTTTTAATCCTACGATCTTCCTCCTATTAGTAAATAAAATCACCTGGGTCTTACTGGGATTAATTGAAAGACCCTTATCCTGAGTCCAATCATATACCATGTTGAGGGCACTTTGCATTAAGTCTGAGATAGTAGTCAGACAT